>VZRV01023440.1:2058202-2238202 GCA_013398115.1 Falcunculus frontatus | reverse complement strand
TAAAAGCATAATTGTCTGTTTAAATAAACTAATCTTCTAGAACAAAAATAACTATCTTCCTGAATACTTTATTTATTCATTATGGTCATAGGTAAGCATTACTGATCTTTAGCTAAATGTGTAGGAAAAAATGGCTTAAAATACATTTATGATGAGTAAGGGCAA
Source organism: Falcunculus frontatus (assembly GCA_013398115.1). NCBI lineage: Eukaryota > Metazoa > Chordata > Aves > Passeriformes > Falcunculus > Falcunculus frontatus. The sequence goes on along the minus strand of VZRV01023440.1, from coordinate 2,238,037 downwards.
CACAGTTTCATACACTTTCGATAGCTCTACGCCTATTGTAAATCTGAATGAATAATTTAGAACATTTTCATAAGAACTGCCATGAAGTAGTTCACGGTTCAGTAAATTATTCTATATGAGTGTTTTAATTAGGAAGAAGAAAAAAACCCTATATTAGGTGTATGAAAGTCAACAACAGCATTCTTAAGTTATGAGGGATGAATACAGCACCCTGCTGTAAATCATGTGGCAATCTTAAGAAGGCTAGAGGAGGAACCAGGTCAAAAAAGAAATAGGATGACTACCAGTTTTTAAGTCAAGGGAAGCAGCCCATTAACTGCCTAATCAAGGAGTGTACCTAGTGTTAAAGAGCAACATAAACTAACAACCTATGAAATCTTTTTACAGGAAACCTAGACTTCTCTTAAACTCAGATCTTTGGGAAATTCAGTGAGACATATGCACAGATCAGTTTATTTAAAATCTTTTAATATAGGATCTTTAATTTTTCATTAATCCCATTTCTTTGGATCAGAATATATCAAACTTCAACAAGAGAAACAAACACCCTGAATGAACACATCAAAGTTTCGGTATCTAAATAAAAGCTGAATTAAGGAGCCCTGTCATTTTATTGGCCCACCCTACCTGAGATCAACACGTATGTTACCTACTCCCTTTCACTAATGAAACAGAATTCAGAATAATGGTGCTCAACATATTTGCAATAAGTACACACTCTCAAGTAGAGTAAGTCTTCATTGTAACTGAATTTCATGATGCAAATCAGAACTGAAATTACATAACTGAGAACAAGATTTATATATTTACTTCTCACAGTGTACATGAGTTTGGATTGGTATTTAAGACTTTATAGAAAACAATAAGGGCAGTAACACTCAGATTACTATTGAAACCTAAGATATTTGGGAAGAAATTTAGACCTGTTTTTCTGGTTCTTGTTTAACTTGATGCCTCTTGTTTAATGCAGAGCATGAAGTACCTTCAGCACAATTCAGAAATAAACATTTACACAAGATGCTGATTTTCAAAGTAAAAAACCAGTACAGCAGGGAGGATGAACTGGCAAAACTAGCTTTCTACATGAACCATGAGAAAATGCATGGTTACCTTTAAAATGAATAGACTTTCATGCTTTGAGGTATGTAGCTGAAATGAGAAAAAATTTCTGCATGGAGAGATTTTTCCATTACCGGTTTCCTTGTATTTTCTTCCAAAACATCCTTGGTCAGATAGATGAGCAACATGTCACACTGAGCGGTAGATCAACTATTACTCTGATATGATGTGATTCTATGTGGATGTGAATAAATACATCTTATATGTCTTACAGACTTTTCCCTTTCACAGCCCGCATCACCAAAAAAAAAAAAAAAAAAAAAAAGAGCTCCTTTCCATAAGATACACAAACTCCAAGTACTGTTATGAATGCAGATAAGTATATAAAAAATAATAAACATATAAATGTTTTGCGGAATAAATGCCTCGAGGCAAATTGCTACTGTTATTGGTACTTTAGTAATTGTTAAGACCTTACAAAAAGAATTTGTAAGCTTCAGCACCAAAACTGTCTAAACCAATGTATTTACACTTCTTCAAGTTTTAGGCAAAGGGCTTGCCGAAATTTGAAAATTGTGTCAGGGAATTTAGGAAGTGGGTCCATGAGACCAACTATTGAATCCTTTGAAATATGCTGTCTTGGGAGACATCTTTGTGAACACAAAGTGGAGAGAAATACTGCAATAATAAGGATTGGTACGGGCTAAATAGTGAACAATTGAGCACAATAGGAAAAGATGTGTGTTAACATCTTTACAAAAAATTTGATGGGTGAGGGTATGGGCGTTAATGTCTTTGAAATGGGTCTTCTTGTCTCTACCGACCTCAAGCTCCAAGTTTGTAACAAAACCCAGACAGTTTGACTCCTGAACTTTAGGGTAATAGACAAATGGGTCAGCATAATGTCTATTGCAGAACTCAGATAGCCTGAACTTCTGAACTTGAACGTGACATGTTCAAGGGGGGAATATGTGTAAGGCAGTTTGGGAAGGCTGTACCTTCTTAGTACCTCAACCAATGGGGAAAGGAAGAGGGCAATGTGAGGCCAGGAGTTTAAGATAAAAGAAGGCTGCATCCTTACAAACCTCTAGAAAAACCCCACAGTGGTATGCTCCAGTGGACTCTGTGACTTTATTTGAATAAAGTTGCAGGACTCCTCTGTCTCCTTTGTGGACACTGGCTTTTCATAGAGGGGTTTTCCGCAGAGGTGTGTGTGCTAACGTGATCTGCTGTGACACTGACAGAAGAGATTGTGAATCCTGCAGGCTGTCAAGAACTCTTCATTAAAGCCATTATCTTTGTAGGGATTCTGCATAGCATCCAGAAATTAATTTCTTTTTCTTAGTAAATACATTTTAAATTAGCCACATAGCATATACCTGTGTGCACAGTTCACCTTTGGGCTTAGTTAAGGCAATAAACATGTAAGTTTCTAGACCCAGCTGGTTTTGAGATAAGCGGAGGAAGTAGAGGTAGAAAAGAGCCTGTGCAACTTTTCCTACACAGACTTTTTGCGTCTAAGTACAAGTTTCTGGGCAGCAGGCAGGTATTAGAGGGGAAAATTCTGTGCTTTATCTATCATAGAAGATTAGGCTGGATGAGCATAACCTCAAACTAAAATGAGGATCTATCTGTTTGCTAGACCAGTGAATATTATCCTTCTAGCAAGACTTGAGTATGTGAACTGGGTACCAAGCCTTAAGGCAATGTGTTTAGATGTTATAAAGGATTCAGAGGGAAAAATAAAATAAAACAAACAAACAAAAAAAAAAAAAAAACAACCAAAGGAAAAAAGAAATAAAAAAATTACTTGCACTAAAACTACTAAAACTAATCTGTTGTTTTCTGAACTGGTAAGACCTGAGGAAACTGTACACAGCTCCCGGGATAAAGAGCATGTCTTGTTCACTCAACAATGAACTTTCTGGACAATATATCAGTGTTGACAGTCTTTCACGACTACATATGTGGACCTTTATCTAAGGCATGGTTAGCTGAAAGTTATAGGTAGGAAAGCTTTAGGATACTTTACTTCAATTACACAGGTGTTTTGCCAGAGGTAAGGAATGGATCACATTCTCATAGAAAAGGAGTAATGAGGCATAAAAATAAACAATGTCCTGATGACACCTCATCCTAAATAATCCATGTGACTGGCTGTAGAGGCTGAGATGGATGCTAGCTGCTCTGCTGCTTTCCCTGGAGGAGGTTGTCAGTGGGTGGTGTGGGTGAGGAGGTGTTGTCAGTCATGTCCCACATGTGATGGTGAGAAGAGATGAGCTGAGATGGTGGTGACTGTGGCATTCCATCCACAGGCACAAACAAGGAACAACTAGTTCCCAGCTTCCAGGAAATTAGGAAAGCAAGAAAAATAAGCCTAAAATTGTCCTTTGAAAGGCAAAGTCTTTACAGGCAAATTAAAGTCTTTTACTTACCAAAAGGGTTGTCAAGCATTAGAACAGCATTATGGAAACTTCCCAGTCTGACCATTCACAAGACTCACTGGCAGTCACACTCCCACCACCAGAGACTTTATTGGGTTCGAAGCCCCTTTGCAGCAGGTGGCTCCAGTAACCAACGGATCCCCGTTTGGCTCCCCACACATCCCATCCACACAGTCAGACCAGGTTTCCTCACCGGTTCGACTCCAGGTTTCCCATGGCAGTCTCAGATGTCTCTGAAAGGAAAGCTGTGTGCTAATGTATTTACAAACAATATCATGGGCAAGGGTATGTATGCCAATGTCTTTGAAATGGGTCTTAATATCACTACCAAATTCAAGACGCAGGTTTGTAACAGAACCCAGACAGTTTGACTCCTGAAACAGACAATAGGTCCGCACAAGCCTGAGTTTCCCAACTTTGGGGGAAAATGATAGGTTCAAGAGGGAGTATGTGACAAGCTGTACCTTCCTAGCACTTCAGCCAGTGGGGAAAGGAAGAGAGGGCATGTGGCTGGGAGTTTAGGACAAAAGGAGGCTGCATTCTCCAAAACCTCGAAAGAGAAAACCGCCTGGGCATATGCCCTAGTGGACTGTCTCCCTTTATTCAAATAAAATTGCAAGACTCCTCTGTCTCCTTTATGGGCATTGCCTTTTCATAGTGTGATTTTCTATACGTCTCATTCCATAAAGCCATTTATTCACAGAACAGTAACACAGGAACAGCCTGAGTCAGTGCCCCCAAGGAGGACCCCAACCAATGAACCCCTGGTTTTTATACCCTCAGAGTCCATCCACAGGCAAGTCTCTCTCTTCCTACAGAGTCTTCGGCTCCTTCGTCTCCTTTCCCCCGCTCCGTGTCCATCCACCTCGCTGTCATCACCAGTCCCGTCTCCTTTGTTATCCAAAAGGTCGGCGATTCCTGGCTCCTGCTGCGTCTCTCAGTGTCCTTTCCCCCGAATGATGTCTTCCACCTTTGTGCCCTTTGTTATCCCAAAGGTTGGCAGTTCACAACCAGCTCCCACCCAGAGCTCAATCTTCATCTCAATCTGCAGCTTCTGAGCCAAGCTACCTGGACCAGGAGTATTCCTCAACAACAGGCTATCGAGGGAAGTGCTTCAGCCACCAGTCCTGGAGGTATTTAAAAGACCAGTTAACATGGTGCTGGAGGACATGGCTTAGTGGTGAACTTGGCAGTGTTAGTTTAATAGCTAGACTTTATCCTACTCAGGGTCTTTTCCAACCCAAATTGTTCTATGATTCTATGGCATGTCCAACACCCTGGTCCAGGGTAGAAATCTACCTTTAAATCAGATTGCATCTTAGTAAAGAATGTTTTATACACATAAGATGCTTTTAAAGTAAGGGCACTTAATGCTTTTCAATTGAATCAGGTTTTAAGTCGACAATGGCTCATACATTAGGCAAGCTTAGCAGGTAACTTCTCTCTGCTTTCAAGTTTCACATTATCACCAGGACACCAGTAAATGTTGAAGGGTGATCAATCAGTATTTCCACTTCTATCTGGTAAACTGAGTGATCACGTAGATGTAGATTATTACAGTCAACAAAACTGCACCTGAAAATTTTCATTGATAGAAGTAGTTGGTTAACATTAAGACAACCAGATAATGCAACAGAAAATATGACTGCAAAAACCAAGGAAACCAATCCTCTCTGATGTGACTTATTTTCTCTCCTTATTTTTAATTTTAAGACATTCATCAGTATAATTGTTGGAAAAACAGCTGGTTTTCACTTTGTTTTTCATGCTGTAGGTGGTCAAAACTTGACAATTATGACTGTTGCTGTTGTCATCATTATGATTATTATTACTACAATTTTTTTGCAAAACCATTTTGGTTTTGCAATTTTAAAACAGCTTGTAGGCAATGTCATTCTGCTACTGACAATTTATGGCTTCATGCTTTGCCTTGTTACATGTCTAACAGTAAATATATACTCATTCTGGTTTCATTCACAGGATCAGCAATCTGGTACAGTCTCCAGGGGAAGGAGATCAGCTACTCAGCTAGTCAAATACTGCCATCAGCACAAAGTGTAATTGCGGAAAAGATGTTTTGTGGCTACCATCTTTAAGCCAATTTCTTAAAAGAGTGACAATTTTGTTCTGTTTGGCAGTTTATTTTATATAGTGCACATCTGCAGGGAAACTTCTTTCCTCACCATCTTCACCTAATCCCTCTCTCTGTCAAATGCTGTCACAAAACTTAACCTTTTGGTATGAGTTTGAATAACTCATAACTTTGAAACTCATAATTTGAAACTGAATTTCAGTTCTCAAATTCACAGTCTGGCTGAGGAGATTTAGCTGTCACACCTGCATTATACATTCAGCCTCAACAGCAGCTGAAGGAAATGGCCTTGTAACCATTACTCCGTTTTCATGTTAGGTTTGCTACTCAGTTCTGTTTGAGAAAGTCTACAGGACGTTTTGCATATTCACTCCAAACCTTCCCAGCAAATCAATGCACCATAAAACATCTGAAGCAGTCCAAAGCTTACTCTACTAGTCATTCACTTAATCAACTGCTGATCAGACAAGACACAGGTAGTACATAACACCAAATCTGTTCACTTACATTGTCGATATTTGGCCTTATTTTTGTATCTTAATAGGACCCTAGTCTAATTACCAGTAGATTTATTTGTATTGGTTAGTAAATGAAGCTGTTTTCCCCTTAACAAGAGAGTCAGTGGAATCAGAGCTGGCATTTCCATTATTTCATTTTCTAATTCCAAAAGCAACTGATGAAACCTTAATGAGGTGGATGCTTTCAAACTGTCATTAATCTCTGCCTGAAGTTCTTTAATAGGATTATTAGTCTCAGAAAACAACAACCAAATTGAACAACCCAAACCCCCCAAACCAAACAAACAAACACCCACCCCACCAAGTAAACAGTCAATTGTCAATCTGTGGGCTTTCTTCATGAATGATATGAGGCATTCCTACTCTTTTGTAAGCAAAATTTGATGGGCCTGGAGGAAATATCCCTTTACCAGAATAAATAAACATATCTAAAGTGAGTGGATATCACTTGGGAGGAAAATGTGTGTATGCCTATGTTTGGTGTAGAAATAGTAAAGAGAATGCCAATTAGAAATCCCACTGCAAAAGTGACATTTCTATCATTTATTTCTGCAGTACTGTATCACTGCAGCAATATATGCGGTGACAATAAAAACTCCAAGATGTAAAACCTTGAGCTGTTTTGTAGAACTTGATGAAAGTCTGGTGTCAGGCTGGGCAAGCCAGAGAGATAGATGAAGAATGTGGTGCACTGTAAGTTTACATATGAGTATATACCTGTACTGCATTTCCTATGTTGTGATGAATAGTTCTGAATAATTTGCATAATAAATATTCTTTTGCTTTTGGTGTTTTTGAAAATACACAGTAGACACTAGTTTTAAACTTGCACGTAATGAGCTTGCTGCAGGGTGGAATTTATTTATTTATTTTATTTATTTATTGTTTCATTGAAAAAAATGTCATCAAATGCTGATTGCTTCCAGCTATTGAATCTATACAATATCACTTGTAGAAATGAACTTTTTTCTTGAACTAGACCTAAATTTTAAAGCAAGATACTGCATATAAAATCTGTAAATATGAAAGTATAAGAGAGGGCGCTATCCTTTAAAAAACTATTTTAAAAAACTGCAAAGATGATTTTTTAAATTTAAATGCCCGTATCCATTAAAAAAAGTTTAATTACGGAAGTTTCTATTGCAGATCTTATTCACTTGCTTTCTTCTGTTTCTGAAAGGTGCACATTTTTCTGCATCAACTTTAAAAATTAATACAGTCGTACATAAGAAAAAATCAATGCTACATGTCAGCATACATATATTATGCCTGAGCTTACTGTGGAATGAAAGATATCCTGTATAGGTTCGTGCACTATTTGAAATCTGAAACCTTTCAAATACTTTGTAATCCAGACTACATCACTGTGTGAAATATTTATGCTGTGTTAAAACTTTTTTTTTTTTTTTCGCTTGCTAGGGTGTGTTACACTCTATTTAAAATCTGGGCTGTATTGATTTTTAGTTCTATTTGAGTTGTGATTACATGTGGAAAAGTCACCATGTTTTCTAGTCAAAATTGAGTAGACATTATGTTCTTTATAAAGTTAACAAGCTGCATGAGTTTTTTGTTTGATCCACATAATACTAAACCTGGATTTTTAATGTCAGTAACTGCAAATGGTCATTTGTACACGGCTAGACTTTGGATACAAATATGATTATAGTTTGCAATAAATTTTTATTTTCTTATGGTGGGTCATCTGAGGGATGGTAAGAACATTTTTTCTGTTGAAATCTGACATTTATTCCTAGCACCTTTATTTTTAACATATCCTGAAAAGAATAAGATTAAATGTTTTCAATTTCCTTCACAATTTTTTACCTTCTTTCTTTTCTTTTTTTCCCTTCCACTTTCCTGAAAGGGATTAAATTTCAGTTCATGATCTTTCAACTGTTGTCTGAGATCCTTTGGGGTCTTCCACCTGGACAAACAAAGCCAAACCCCAAAGTCTCAAGAAAACAGAGAAAAACCTCCAATTTATATTACTCTTCCCTACATGTATTGTTACTCACCCCGTGAAAAGTAAATTCAAGAAAATGCTGCATTGCTAAGCAAAATCAAAGATAAAATCATCAATATTAACTCTTGTGCAATTCTGTCTGATCACTTTACCCTTTAGAGGCAAAAGATGCACCATAGGTATGAGCTCTGCAGGTGTTTCAGTACAGCTGGGTGATGAATACCAGCAGAAGTCAGGTACTATTAACAGGCAGCATTACAATACCACACCACCAGCATTTGGACAAAGGCTTTGGTTTCCTCGCCTCAGCACAAATATTTGAATTTTGACAGTTTGCAACTTGCTTCTTCCAACCTAACCAGAACTTTTATTCGTCTAGCAATAGGATTAGTATGCGACAACTAACCTCTACTTCTGGTGTGCAAAGTGTGACGACATTTTGTTGGTTTGAATACACAATAAATGCCGCTGACTGTCCAATGACTGCTGATCAAGGAAATTATGAATGCTTACACGCTAAGCCAGAAAATAATTCTTTAAAAATTACTCTTTTAGATTTCCAAGTCAAAGATGTTTGACTTCAAATCCTCAAATATGCAAATGTAATTTTTCAATATCGCTGACATATAAAATACGATCTAGCTGGAGGGCATTAATTTATTTAGAAGTGGTACTGGATTATTTAGGAAAATATTTGTTTGGCAAGCATTTTTTGGATGGCTTTTGAGTTCTGCTTGCCTGCAGACTAAGGAACAGGAGGAAAAATGGATGCCCGAGGGATCAAACCATAAAGTCTGCAAATACTGAGAAATTTGGAAAAAAAATCATGAAGCTACAACAATCCCAGGGTTTCTAAACTGCAGGACTCTGAAGTAAGTCTACAAATATCCACTGAATCTACTCATCAGAGCAAACCAACATGGCTTTGGAACTTGTTTCTTATCAGCTCAGCAGGATGGGATGCACTAGAGAGAAGGTGGCAGCTGCTGCAGCGTGCCTGACCTCCATATTTCCTGAGCAGAAGGTCTTTCTTAAAAGACATGAAAAAGCACCAGTATCTCATGAGGCATAGAATACTGACAAAGCTATATACAGGCAACATAATGAAAAATTGAGAAAGCAAGAAAATCCCCAAACTTTTCTGAAGTTTCAGAAAGGTTTATTTTCACTCAAAATCAAAACTGTTTCTTACAATACTTCTGAATAAGACTATGAAACTGCTCTTGGGAGCTAACCTACTCCTCCCCTCTTACAAAGGTCCTCTTTTTGCGTTTAATAAACTGAAATATGGTCTTCCCTTCACTGGTTTTTAATAAATTCCTCATCTTTACGTGAAGATGTTCTGTGTCTGGCCTGCTGACCTACCTCTCACCTCCTGACATAGCAAATAGATTTAGCAATATAACTGAAGAATATTTTAGAACTGAAATAATGCTCAGGCCACTGTCTGATCCAAATCCCGCAGGGTACCATGCAATTCTTAGTTCCTCTTGGGTGAGCAAACCCTTCCATCTTTCACTGTGAACAGCTCATTTAACACATTAGAAGGTATCATCTTCCCTTGTAAAGTTCAGGCAAAAAAAATCCCAGGAAAAAATTGAAGCATTATTATAGCTCAAGGGTGTCTTACCTGTACACGAGAGATCATTGGGCTATTCATCTTGAACAGAAAAAGAGATGGTGCCAGGAAAAGACACTGAGAACAACTTTATCTTTTCCCTCTAACAATATAAAAACAAGACAGGTATGATCTTACAGCTAAGTCCATAGCTCAGGAAGAGGGAATATTGTCCCTGGCTATGTCATAGGCTTCCCCTGGGATTTTTTGCAGTCACTTCTGCCTCAACTGGTTAGATGTTTAAATCTTCACCCATGAAGGAACTTCTGTGAATCTGTGATATAGACTCTGAAGGCCTCCGTTTCCTAACGTAAAATGAATGACAATCTACTCTCCCCCACATAAAAGTTTCCATCAGCATTAAAAGAAGTTGTTCCAGTGACTGAGATGATCCATGTAGATCTGCATGTTGTGTGTTTGTATGGAAAACTACTAAGTATGTGGGTGTGAGAGACTGAAATATTATGGTTAATGGCTTAAACATTGTTAAAAAAGGACTTTATCCATTATGTCAAAACTGTATAAAGATGTTGCTACCACCAAAGCCCATTCCTCACCTGAATATGCCTCCTGACAGGAACTGGACTGTGATAAAGGTGGTACTATTCTCCAGTTATCTCTGGTCTAAGGAGAAGAATGTACCCACAAGGAAAGCCAAACACAGCAGCTGTTCTGAAAATCAGCTCTGGCTGCGTTCGGCAAGGGGAAGCCACAGCCCAGGTTCATTCTTGAGGCCTTCCACCAGAGCACTGCACATGATGCAAAGTGATGCAACAGATCCAGAGTCTGTTGGAAGACACTGTGCCAAACACTCCCCCTCCTCCCAGGGGAGTTACCTGGGCATTCCCAACTGGCCTGAACATTTTTCAGGATATTCACCATTGAGAAGACCATAAAAAGAGAATCGATGGGAGACTGTCAGGATCCATGGAGTGGTGATATTTTCTACTTAATCTGTCTCTTTGTCACACTCTTTCTGTCCTGCCCTCCCTCCCCTTCTGTTTCTCTCTCATTTACTGTTCAGTAAAATTCATACTGTTAACTTCAGCATGTGGTCTTATTTGCACCTTTATCTGGGCAGAGGCATCTCTCTAACAGTTTTGATAACTGGATCTTAATGGAGGGGAAAATTAATTAAAAAAAATATTTGAATCATCTGGATCCTGGACAAGGTGTTTTATCCTTGTTTTATTGGTCAATCCTTTAAAGTGTGCACTTATTTAATTGCAATATAAAATCTACTCTTATTTCTTAGGCTTTACAAAATCTAAGCATTTTGGGTCTATCACACCAGACTAAAATGTTTTGACTTTTTTCTTCTTTTAACCTGCTGTAATCTGTCTTGCTGTGATGGGGTTTATTTTATCCATAGAAGTGCGTATGGTGCTGTGGTTTTGGTTTGTCGGGATCCAGCTGGACCAGCAGATCCCACGCAATTCCAGAGTCGACTGGGAGCTGATCATTCTCAGTGTCGTGGTTCTCCAGCTCAGGGCATGGAGATGCCCTTAGTCCATCAACCATGTTGAAGATACAGGCAAAGAATGCATTAAACATCTCTGCCTTGTCTGTGTCCCTGTTTGTGAGGTGACCATCCTCATCCTGTAATGGGCTGATGTTATTTTTACACTGCCTATCGCCATTAATATCTTTGAAAAAACCCCTCTTTTTTATTGTCCCCCGCATTTCTGGTAGCTTCAACTCCATTCGAGCTTTGGCTACATGAATTTTCTCCCTACAGTGGCAAGCAACATCTCTATTTTTCCTGGGTCACTTGACCCTGTTTTCACAGGGCATACACATTCATTTTTTTGCCTTATTTCCAAGAAAATACTCCTGTTCAGACAAGCCACTCTTTTGCCTCGCCTGCTTGACTTCCAACATTTGGGAATTGCTTGTTACTGTGCCCTTAAGAGGTGTTGTTCAAAAAGTGACCAGCACTTGTGGACCCAATCACCCGCAAAAAAAATTTTCCAGGGGGGCCTAATTCACTAATTCCTAGAGCAGCCTCAAGTTTGCTCTTCTCATGTTATGAGTTGAAGCTTTGCTGGCACTGTTTCTCCTGTCAACAGGGCTTTTAAATTCAATCCTTTTGTGGTCACTGTGACCATGATGCTGTGGGTTTTAGCTTTTATATTTTTCAAATTCTGTATTGCTTAGTGTGAAACTCTGAAGTGTTTTATAGCCTTCTAGCTGCTGTTATCTCATGCTAAGATAGACATAAAAAAGCCTCTCTAGGTTTGCTCTCCAAGGACACCCAGACTGTCCTAGGCCCAAAATGTGTAAACCAACATCTTCAGAAGGGGGGGTAAGCTTCGAGAAATTACATCATTAGCTAAAATTTTAATTGGCAAATTTATGCTGTTATGCAAATGAACCAAGCCTATAAAAGTGTAAACTTGTGACTTGTTATTCATGTTGGGGTCCGTTTTGGCAGTAGCTTCTGGTCTCCCCGGGGTGTACCTTTGAAAGCCTTTCAAATAAATACCACCTTTATTCCCTTATTCCTATCTAGTCTCTGTTGCCAGGTAGCCACTTCAGGCATTAGCCAAGATAGCTGCCAATCTCCACTTCGCTCATGAGATTCACTCTGTTGACAAGCAGTAGATAAAGGACGGCATCTTTCTGAGGCAGCTCCCTTGGGAGTTGTTCCATAAAGCTGTCATCAAGATTTTTTAGGAATTTTCTGGCCCGGGTTGTACCAGCTGTGTGATTCTCCCCAGTAAATTTCTGGCAAATTGACAGAAGTTGACTTGCAAGTGTCCCTTAGTTCCTCAAAGAATAACTCATCGGTGTCGTTGCCCTGGATAGAAGGTCTGCAGTCGACTCCCAGGATAACATCTGCAGAATTTGTTTGCCCCTTGATTCTCACTCAGAGGCTCTCAACCATGCCATGCCAACTGTGAGCTCCATATATTCTACCCCTTCTGTTACATACAATGCCACCCTCCTGCCTCTTCTGCCCTGTTTACCCTTCCTGAAAGGCCTGTAACCATCCAATAGGCCATCCAGACACAGGACTCATCTCACAAGGTTTCATTTATGTCAATAATATTAGATCTCAGGGACTGGACCAAAGCTTCAAACTAGTGCCATTTGCTCTTCATGCCGGGTGCATTAGTGTATAAATATTTCAGATTTGGTACATGGTAGCCAAAACCTCATGAAGAAGATTGAGGGGTCCCATTTGTGCTCATTTCCTCAAGTGTTGGCATGCCATCCCATTGCTCATCCCTGGCTAGCCTGGTTTTGTCCCTTTCTCCCTTCCGAGGTAGTGTAAATCTCTATCAATGAACCCCACTAACTCCTTTGCTAGAATTTTTTCCCTGCTGAGACAGGTGCACTCAATCAGGTGTCATTAGACCGGGTTTTGAGCAGGTCATCCCACGGTCAAAAAATCCAAAGTTTTTCTGATTACATCGAGTTCAGAGTCCCACATTGACCTGATGGATCTGAAGATGCCTTTTCTATTGTCCAAAACCTCATCTCACCTTCAGTACCATGAACTTAAGCGTGGGAAGGATGTTCACTATAGTTATTCATGTCTTTCTGAAGGAAATCAACTTTTGTCAAGAAAGGAGTTGAGATATAAACTACTCAAAGTTTCATATTCCTCTTTGAGATTCTTGGAATGTCTCTCTTTACATTCCTTTCAGTGTAATTTCTATGTATTTGCATCTATACTGCTCCTGCTCGTTTACATTCTTAAAGCATATTTAGGCACACCTGTATGAACTCTTTCTTTAATGAAATATAATGATTTGAAAAAGTAAGAAGGGAGCTATTAAAGTAGAATTAAAAGAAGGATTTCACACAGCTTACAGGTCAGAGGATTCATCTGCCAGATTTTTCCTCTCTCTAAAGACTTTTGCCTTTTAATCCTTCATAAAGATTATTTGATCAGAATCATATCAAAAAATGTAAGCATTTATTCTAACAACACTTGTAATCATCATTGGGAAGTGTATTAAAGCTCTTGTCAAGCTGGGTAACTCTTGAAAAATGTTTTTTTGATCCAATGAAGAATGATTTCATCACAGTTTAATTTTATGATGAAGGCTGAAGAAAGCACATAAAACAAGGAATCTTATGAGAAAATAAAGTAACTCGCTTGAAAAGATTTTAGAAATAAAAAATTTAAATTTCCAGGAACAGAAAAGATTTTAAAGTTTAAAACTGGTAGGTTAATGTTACTCAGCTATCTATAAAAGCAGTGCATTTTAATATAAAATCAGCAAGAGCATTCACATCACAAAGTTTAAATAAGATCAAAAACCATCAGTGCTGTGATGAAAACACGTATAGCCTTAGAGGAGACAAAAACTTATCTAGTAAGCAATACAATTAGAATAGACTGGAAAGCGACCTAGGTTGACTTTCTTTGGTTGGGTTTTTTTATAAAGACAAAATGTGAAAATGTGTAGGGAAGCTAGCCTAGACAAGCAGTTGTGTATCAAGCTGCCGTGCCACACTGTCTAACATACTAAAACAGATCAATGTCTATCTACTCCAAAATACCACCTCAAACACTGATACGTAAGCTGTAGAGATAGGATGCAGTACAGCAAGGAAAAATTAAGAAGAAACAACACTGCTCACATCATCCATTTGATGATTTTTGCTGTGACATGCAAACATTTACATCCTTTTAAATTTTTAAATGCACATAATGTAACTGGGGAATGTTCAAAAAGGAACAGTGGATACATGCACCATTCACTAATACAGGCTAAAATGCTAGAATCTCGGATACAGTAATATATAGATGAAGGGATATTTCCAACTCACCCCTGATATAAAAGAGTAAGACTCATAAGTGATAGAAAGACCTTATAGCCCCAAATTTAAACATGGCCTTAAATTTTATGAATTATTAAGACTTACATTTTTGTAGTTTGACAAGTTAGAATACAAGTCTTACATTTTTGTGGTTGTGACATAAAGGCCTTTTGTGTTAAGGTGCTTAATGTTTTTGAAGATAAAATCTTCAAAAATAGTTTTAGCAAAATAGTACTGTCTTTGGGAAAAAAAAGAAGTGGAATCAATTAGTCTGTCAACTGAAAAGACAAAACAACATCAGAGAATTGAAAGATATAGGATGTGGAAACAAATTTTATGATTTACCTGAAGGCAGATAAACATGTAAAAAATGACACGTATCAGAAAATAAATCCTATAATTAATATGCACTGAATGTAGAAGCATTACATCCTAGTAAAATGCTTGTCCTAAACCTCTGATCCTCCTTTGTTTTTTTTATAAAATTAAAGCAATGAATCACTTCTTTGGTATCTATATATAAAGATAAGTCTCCAAAGAAATAAATGAAAGCATTGACCAAAGTATTAACATCAAACCTTTACATCCCTAATTGGCTTTTCCAACTTAAATTTTTTTGTGGAGATCAGGGAAATAAGAAAAGAGGAAGGATGTAAGGATTCACCCCATTAGGTCTGAGGAAAACAAGCATATGTCTCCTTGTTACAAAAGAAAAGAAATAATATACTTAGTAGAGGGGAGAAACTGAAAGCCTTAAAAGAATAACTCTTTGTAATGCCAAGATCAGCGTCTGCTTTTGTCGTTTGCCATATTATCAAGTGTCTTTACTGCGAAATTTCTCAGTGTTTTGCTGATGAGCTGGTACACAGCAAGGTCTGTACCAGATTGTTCTGTTTCTCTTCACTCTATTTGGGACTTACTCAACCCCAGCAAGTACTAACTTAATGTGCCATTTACCTGCAAGTAATGGCTGTTGATTAAAATCTGTTTTGTATGAGGCAATGGGAAAAATGATATTTTTTGTTGCAAGTTCATCTTCAGTATCAATTCTTATTTAAGACCATTTGTATCTAGGCTTCTGTATCTGTCCTCTTCTCCGGTACCAAATCAGGCAGCTTGTTGTAATGCTTCTGGAAAGAGTTCCTGACATCATTTTTTATGATACGGATATAAAATGTCAATCAATGGACAAAAATAGGATTGATCTGAAAATACAAAGCAAACTTTTTTGAACCCCTTTTTTGTTCCCCATCACAACAATCTCAAAGCTCACATGCAGAAAAACATTACAGCATAGCAGCTCTGAATTTTATTTCAAACTGAAGTTTGGGATTTTTTTAAACTGACATTTCTGAGCTACCTGCTTGTGGTAATCATCTTGCAAATTATGTCATGTCCTTGCAACACTAACATAATGTGAAGGAAAGAAGTGATAAAGCTTATCTTTATCCAGTTATTATACAAATTAACAATCAAAATAGGAATTTTAATGTTTAAAAATTTAAGAAATTGTCTAAAAAAAAAGCATTTAAAGTCTTTCTTCTGAATTTTTTAAAGTCTTTTCTTTTTGAATTCTAAAGATATTAGAACCACATGTGATGTCATTTTTAGCAAGGTGATTCTGAGTAGCAATTGCCTCAGAAACATCCTTTGCAATTTGTGTTATATTTAGTCTGTTTCTGTAAGCGGTATTTCTCATACTTATGGAAAACCAAGTTAAACAGAGAAACAAAGACACTTCTGAATCTGATGTGAAATTAGGAATTTGAAGTTCAGATACAAATCAAAAAAAGTTTGGGCTAATATTCAGGTAATCATGGTTCAGTGAAGGAGTTTATGTTTTGAAAACTTTAAACATCACTATTACAAGCAAATAACAAGTTCCACAGCAGGATAAGATTATAATTCTCAGTAAGACGTTCCTGTGAGGATTAATAAGGAAACTTCCCTGTCTGACCATGCTGGATCCACTCTGGCAGTCATCACACACCACCCGAGCTGGGACCCAGGCCCCTTTGCAGCCACACCCCCGCACTCACACAGTCACACCTGGTTTCCTCACAGAATCCACCCCAGGTTTTTCATAGCCGAGTCTCAGAGGTCCAGACCATTAGAATCATTTAGTACTGGTGCAATAACTAAGTAATAAAAAACCAGCTGGAGCTGGGTGCCCCGGGCCCTTTGTTATGCAAAGGTTCGGCAGTTCCTGGCCTCTCGCCTCGGGCTCCGACCACCCAGAGCTCAAACTGCAGCTCCCACTGCATCTGCACCCTGAGCTACCTGCACCAAAGTGTTCCTCAAGAGGGTTTTGCTGAATTCGATCTGGTATCAGAATACACTCTTTTTGAAATTAATATTCAATCTGGACGTAAAATAAGATAGTGTCATATTTTATGGGGTAAACTACTCAAAACTCAGAGAATGTCCTCTGAGCCAGATTTAATAGCAATTTTCAGTTGTAAGTTCCCAGAACAGAGACCTCTAATGCCATTTGAGATTTCCTAGATTATCCTGAGTAGCATCCTACTGACAGTCCAGAAAGCAATATAGATCATTCATAGGTTTTATATCATGCTTGGCAGCTTCTTATAGATATCTTGGATACCTCAGGGCTTCTCAGATGCCACTAAGTGGTTTTGCATCAGGGGAACTAAGATGACCCTTATTGCTTTTCTCTCTCTAACCAGGTTTGAAAGAGGAAGCAAAACACATTTGAGCAATAAGCAGTTCTAGTAATCGAGATGGCTTTTAGACCATTCTTTTCCTTTCAGTTCAGACTTTATTCAATATTCCCATGTTAAAAATCTTGTTTAAGGGGAAAGAGGAAAGATAACTTCTTCATAAAGAAAATAATTTATTGTTATTGTAGTGGCTATTTTAACAATCTAATCTAGGAAGTATTATTAGTTTAGGTCAAATTATTACAGAAAAGGAAATAATGTTTCTCTACTGAAAAAAGTTTCCATGATAGCAGTAATACAATTAAAACAGTTATAGACACATTTAATTTTC
Organism: Falcunculus frontatus; assembly: GCA_013398115.1. Lineage (NCBI taxonomy): Eukaryota > Metazoa > Chordata > Aves > Passeriformes > Falcunculus > Falcunculus frontatus. The sequence goes on along the minus strand of VZRV01023440.1, from coordinate 2,220,555 downwards.
ATTCTTTTTCTGGTGTTATCCCTTCTCATGCTTTTTTAGATCCTGGGATCAATTTTGTTCTAGTGCTGGTGTAGGAGTTGCTTCAGTGAATTGTCAGCAGCAGGAATCTTTCACCAGGAAGAATATTGTTGATGTTAATGTTGAGATTCTCTTCTTCCTCATTCTAGTATTCACTCAGAATAATTTTAATATGTTTGTTAAAATGATTTTACAACTTTCTTTTTCTGCATTGGTCTGCAACTGAATATTATATTTGAATAAAATATCTGTGATAGCTTTTAGGTGTGTTAGATACTCCTTTATTTTTTTTTAATTTGATACTCCTAAAACCAGTTTTGTCCAGCTCCAGACACGCATTTCTGCAACTGCTCATGTGTCTCCAGTGCCTTCCTGTATACAGCCTTTATCACCCCACTCCTGAGCTGCATCCCCACTTCTCTAAGCTTCTGCTATTAGACCAGGTCTGTGTTTTTCTGCCTCCTTATCTTAGAACTGTAAACACCTCATTCTCTGTAAAAAAAAACCTCACCCTACTTGTCATTACTATCTCTATAAAACTGTGATTGCACTGTATGATGATAGGCAAAAAAAATTAGCCATAGCCACCTCATCAGGAGAAAAACTGCTCTTCCAGGTAAACCAAATAAAGCAAAGCTGCAGGCAGGTCAAAAAAAGTTCAGAAAAAGGAATCCTGACAAACTTCAGCCCTAAGACCTTGCAAGCTTATTGCAAAGCTTGTGGCCTTTACTAGTTCTGGGTATAGTGTATCATAGGTCACAGAATTACAGTATTTGCAGAGAAAGAGGTACTATGTCATCTGTAGCACTAATTTTAGATGCATGAGATTTCACCTAGTACAAATAAAACTCAAATTTTAATTTTTTTACCTTCATGAATGATTTGAATTTATGAGGGATTTGAAACAATTCGTTAAAGAGAAACATATACCCAGACTATGGAACTTAAAACACCCCACCAGTTTTCTGAGTCTGGAAAGTAGAAAAACAAGAAAGACTGCTGTTATCCTGGGCTGAGTCTGTTACCAGAACAAGGGAGACTTTGAGATGGCTATTACAGATGCCTTAGAGACATTAGCTTTCTTTGTTTTGTTGGTTTGGTTGATTGGTTTGTAGGTTTCCTAAGTGGTGTGTATCTGACAGGTTGCGAAATCCATCTGTACAGCTTATTTGAATCTAAGCATGGTAATATTTTTTTAAGTTTCTATTGATTAATCAGTAAAGATGCCACAGTATGAGGTGAGAATATGGTTCAAAATAATAGTTTTCTTATTTCTGATGTGTGTAAAGGGCTTTCACATATTAAAAAACCCCAACCTATTTTGTTGGGCTTTTTTTTCTCCTAATGTGTGTCATTTAATAGGAAATCTTGGGCTGTTTTGTCAATGTATTTTTTGATGCCTTAAGCAACAAGTGGAAAACAGTATTGTGTTAAGACTACTGAATCTGTAATGGTGGATATTGGACAGCTCAGGAGAATTTTCTTTATTGAATTTCCCCTGAATTGTCTTGGGGTAAATGGCTTAGCAGATGTGGGATATATCTATCAAAGTTCACTGGTATAAAAGGACAGCAGGCATGGTTTTATGCTATTCTTGTCTACCTTTTTAATCCTCTTGTCACAAGTAAGTAATGAAATAAGCGTTTATTGAGCATTCCATTAACAGGACGAATTCTGGCAAAACCTTGTATAAACATGTCAGAAGACAGATGATATTGTATCTTTAAATTTCTCCAGCTGTACTTACAATACAAAATCTGAAGCAGAATTCAGAACAGGTTTACAATAGTTAAATTCTGTCTCTGTTTAAGTTGATATATAAAGGCAGGCCAGGGACTAATGCTTGACCCTGGAGTAATCCAGAAGAAACTTCTTATAAACCTACATTGACTCAATAGATCAGATTTGTCTCGGAGAGATCTACTTGGAATAAACCAAACCTGAGACATGGACTCAGATTACAGTTAAGCAGAGTGAACAACCACTTCATGTACCTCATGACTGTGTGCCATGGACTGGTTTTTGGCCCTAAGCCTGAGTAGCATGGCATGGCTTATAGACACAGACCTAACCTCCCTGCCCTCCCAGCCAGGCTTGCCACAATGAATTGCTCATTGCAAATAGCCCGTAGCACATGTGAATGACCAAACTGGGGTCAAGCACTGTTTAGAGTGGTGGCTGGCACAAATTAAATGATGGGATGTGCTCTCTTAACACTTTTACACGATGGTTTTAACAACTGTGTGCATGTACCCATATTATATCCCTTTTAACTTTCCTGGAATTGGTATAGCCTTGCAGATTTGATGCTCAAGATTTATCCTTCCCCTTCTACATTTAGAAGTATAGATATACAGAGACCCATGCAATTTTTACCTGCATTGCTTTTACTGAATTGCTTGTAGCTTGGCCTAAAGTGCTCACAGCACGCTTACGAAAAGACAAACTGACACACTGCTGCATATCACAGTCAATTTTTTTTACTGACCTAGCAGACTGCAAGACTGAGCACCTGGATGCATATTAAGTCAGTGAATATGCCGAGAATCTGTATTCTAAAAGGGATCAGAGCTCAACCCTATGCCTTAAACAGAGCCCAGGCTTACAGATAAACAATACAGAAAGTAATTACGTTTTAGACTCACATGTTCTTCACAGAATGACAAGCTTGCTGTGTTTAATTTTTGCCTAACACCGAAAAGTTTCCAACAGTTTGATTATAACTGCAACATGAAGCCACCACGAGCAGAAATAGATGACTGATGATGCAGCTGTGGCCTCTCCTCTTTCATTGATATTTGTCTACATTGTAAAGGCACCATGTGGCTTTTCAGACATCTGGTAACAGCTGATCATATTCAGGACAAGGACAGCAGGACTTCTGTTTGTCCAGATTGCAACACAGCACTAAAACAGCAATGAGGAATCTTGAATTTTACTTGACTCTATCTAACACCCTCCTCCTTTCAGAGTCATTCAAGTATTAAATGAAAACCAGAGCGCACTTATGAATACATTGTTCCGGTTCTGTATGTGCTGTACAATTAAGATGTTACACCAGTAACTGATTACCAAGAATGACTGCAGCCAACTGTAAGGGAACACACAAAACTGTATTCACCATTTGTTAAGTAATTCAAAAAACAATAATGCAATTTAAAAAAAAAATTCCAAACAGGTTTAAGGGTGACTAGAAGGACAAATTTCAGTGGATTTTATTGATGGATTTTGTTTACTGCTCTGGGGCACACTCTTACAAAATGTGCTATACAGAAAAAAGGAATTAAACCAAGCTAGAATGGCTCAGGGGCCTCCCAGGGCTTTTAAAGCAATGTTTTAAAATTATGCCTTGAAAGGGTAGCTTGGGATTCAGCATACACCTGTAGGCTGTAGCAAATTTAGGCCTAATAGCTCTAAAACAATGTAAGCAAGCTAGTGCAGATAATGAATTTGCCTTCTGAACACGTGTTAGCAACAGATTTTCCAATGTATAGATGATGTAAATATATGTACAGTTAATAAAAAGAATAAAATTAAGAGACTGAATATACCTATTAAGAGCATATGAGATGACGTTAAGTACCATCTGTCTGTTCAAAAGCAAAATATTTTTTGGTCGTTGTATTGGTTATGCATGAAGAGTTAGGGCTAAAACTTCCATAGCATTGAAAAAAATAAGCCAGCACCACTCCTCCACTACTCCCAAGTACTTTTCTCACAAACCTATAATGAAGAGTGTGGCTTAATAAATTGAAACTCTGCAACTACTTTAGGAATCTCTGTCTTAGTGACCAGTCTTAAATAAATTTAAAATTCTATTATTGACTTTACCCATCTAAGCAGTAAATACAGATACAAATATTGCATCTGGTATAAACATATAACAGACTAGAAAACTAGTTTTGTTCGTTACAAAATCACATGGCTGAATTTCAAAGAAAGGATGTTCTCACTAAGTATTAAAACTGTATTTTTGTGAAAACTTGAGTCACCCTCTGAATTGTAAGTAACTTTCAGAGTTAATCCTCTCAGATTCAAGGAGGATTAATCAGTTCTAACCATTTTCCATTAGTAAGGAGAATTCTGCTCAAACAGTTTGGGTCTGGGTTTTTGTTGTTTTGTTTCGTTTTTTTTTAAACTTGTCCATAGATATAGAAAATTACACTTATTGAGTGAGCAAGTGATTCAGGGCCTGGTCCAACTGTCAGTTAAGCCAATTAAAGTTTTGCCATAGCTCTCACTACTGCAAGATCAGGAATATTGCATTTAGTGTGCAATAGGAATTAAAGCATGGTCTTAACATTTCCATAGAGGCTCCAGCTGTGAAAGCCATTGTGCTGGCTCACAGCATCCTTTAGGTTCCCTTACATTTCTCTGAATAAAATGTACATTTGTCTTGGTTGACCAGCAATTGAACATAAGACACTAAGAGTAGAATTGGATCTCAATTTAAAAAGGCACTACTGATATAAAATTGTCCCTATTTCTGGCAGTTCTAATTAAAACAAAGAAACTTTTCTTTCTCCCCTCAGAATTACTTTTAGCCATATGAGGTTGTATTAAACTGCCAGAGTCTTCACAGAAAAACTGAAGCTTACTGAAACACCTAAACTTCATATATTGTCATTAGGCTAACACCCTGCCGGACAACGGCATCTTTTTAAATACAACGAGCTAAGGACATTGGTGGTATAAAATCTATAAGGAGATGTACCATCTTCCATTAGCCACTTGGAATCGCCAAAAATATTAGACAGTTTTTTGAGCATGCAAACCCCACTTGTAAACCTTGTCCTGTCCTTGTTATGAAGAATAATTCATCCTAAAGGGTTCCAGAAAGGCATACAGAGATGTGAAGAAATTCCCTTGGTGGCTAAGAGGTTACTGAAGTGTACTTTGTTTTGCTTTTGAGACCCCTGATATGTTTGTACTTCTTCTCATGCTGCATAGACATCAATTCCAGTAGCGTATTCTGTCCAAGTACTTGTCTGCTTGATACTCAAAGTTTTTTCTTGAACGTAATTGAACTAAATAAGAAAAGAATTAAAAGGATTAGTTGGGTAACAAAGAAATATTTTAGGAAATACTTTTGGAATGTTACACATTAATAATGTCCAGAGGTTGTTAATGTCCTTTTTGAAAATAATTCCTAGTACCTCAAATAAATCCAAATTAGAAGCATGAACAATTACAAAATAAATATGGAAAAGTAAACAATAATATTTCCGAGACTTTTAATGTCCCTTCCATCTCAGACTATTAATGTCCAAACTTAACAATGTCAGTATAATCGTAAAGTTTTCACATGAGATGAAAAACAGGTGCTTTTTTTTTTCAGATCTGAAGAAATATTTTTCAGAAATTAAATTTCTGTACCTCATTTAATCTTCTCCATGATAATAAAGTATTCTTTTTATTATATTGTATTTTCAGTATGAAATACAGAAAGTCATAGGAGATGGTCCTTGACCTTCAATTTCTTATTATTCTTTTTATTTAATTTCATTTTAGATAGACATGAGAAAGTAGAGCTTAGAAGGGAATCAAACAACATGATGAAGTGACTTACCTTAGTCCATAAGGCCACAATAATGTGACAGCCTACTACATATTGATTGAAATTTACCTGTATTGACTCTTAGTCTGGGACTGGACCTCTAAATAGTTGCTATCTCACCACCCAACAAAAATTCTGTGTATAATGTGCATATAAAAACCATGTATAAATGAGCAAACAGTGTCATATGTGATTTTATTTAAGCTTATTCACCCTGAATGTAGGATTAGGATAGAATAAGGAATGCTTTGAAATGCGCTATATACTTTGTATGTGTCTCATAAATTAATGGAGAGGTATTTAAAGACAGGTTTAGGCATCTTGAGTATTTTAGTGGAAGAAATTTTCTTTTTTTCTCCACATGTTAAGCCAGGTGCCTCAGTATCTGTGAACCCAGATGTCCACAGCTCAGAAAGACCTATAAATTTTCTGATAATGTGATTAAACAGTGATTATTTGCATTACAAGCCAAGTCTTTAATACAAAGAATACTACTTCATAAATAAACAGCATACATAAATGCATGTCATGTATTGGAGGTTTTTTTTGTGTCACAACCAAATATACATTAATAGTATACCTTAATGAGCGTCATTTTTATAAGTCTAGATCATTGTCCATTTTGTTTTGATGATAGGCTGTTTGGTCAGTTTACTTTGTAGGGCTCTAACAACGGCGCTGAAGAAGTAAGCCCTCATTTGCCAATGTGCATGCTGATGTATATGCTGATTATATGGGAGTATATATGTATTTATAAATCTCTGTGTGTGTGTACCACTATGGATTTGTAAACTTCTGTATACATCTATACATGTGAGCAGAAATACATAAATAACTAGATTCCTATACATATACACACATAACACATTGCAAATATTTAAATGTGCTAGATCTTCAACAAACATTATCTTTCAGAATATCTTAGATTGCTCTGTGGTTCATATAAAAATAGTTGATGGTCTTCGTCTTTATGTACTGAAGCAGTTTCCATAACTTGTACACTCAAAGAAACAACAGCACTGACACCCTTGTTAGTAGTCTTATAAAAAAATACTTGTTCAAAAAGAATTACAAACTGAATCTAGCCTGTATAACCTTAGGCCACTGAGACATGAGCCTGGGGCACTTACCTGTCATGTATCCCTTTACACCTCTAAATCCCCACAGTAACAGACCATCTGCACCCATAATCAGATGGCCAGACTTTAGAACAATACACCTTGTTTATAAAGGGCAATTCTAATTTACAACCAGCTCTATTTTGGGAGGTACTTTGGGAGAAAACCTCTGATGCTTTCAGATCAGCCATCTGTCTCCTCTCTTGCCAAGTTACCTCTAGGTTATGCTCTTTCCCCTTCTCAGCATATTATCCTGTCTCTTGCACACTCACATAGAGAGACTATCAAGAGAAAGAGCATTTTAGCAGTTAAGATGTACAAAAATTGTCCTAGAATGTATATTTAGATACTCTTTTGAGCAATGGTTTCAACAATGGGATGAGGCAGCTTTAAGGCACTTTCGGCTGTGGTATTTGCTGTTTCTTGTGGACCTGATTATCAAGGGGAGAGGGGGTGGTACAGGAACAGTCCCACAATCTAAAAGCACCCACACTACTCACCTAGGTCTGCACTGTGGGGTTCCTGAGGGCTGGAACATTACTGTGTGTCCCTGGGCAACTCTATAACCCCATCACGTTGCCTGCAAGCAGCTCTTCAGAAAAAATAATCTTTCTTCCTTTGCAAGTTGCTGCTGCATTCAGCTGTTCAGGAATGGTCTACCAGAGAATTTCATGCCAGCTTTACCCACCTGCAAAGTGCCTTGTCCTGCTGGTAAACTCAGTTTACAGAGAGCTAGTTGGTAGTCATTAGAAGTGTAGTTATTAGGCAAATCCAGAACTTTGGAACACCCACTTCCTTAAAGGTAAAGTGCCCAAGCCATGGCAGGCGGTTTATTGTTCCTGCTGCCTTTATGTGTGCTGATATGTTGTAGAGGTGCAGCAAATTATGAACGGATAACACAGGCTAAGCTAATTTCTGGAAGATTATGAAATGGAACAAAGAATTCAGCAGAACTCTAGACAGCATAACATATCAGTGCTCTAAGCACATACCCCATCCGTAAGTGATAGAATACACAAGCACTGGAATCTCTACTGCACTAGAAAGGATGTTAATGTTTATGTTTCTGGAAAGAAATACAGGAACACAGGAATAAAATTTAGAGGTTTAGGGAAAAGATGGGTAGATTATGTATTTTGATATTTGCAAAGAGACATGAAATAATTTTGGCTGCCTATCGTCAGCAGTTTGACAGACCGTGACCATTGTAAAACTAGCTTCAATACAATCCATTACAATCCACATATCTATGCTGAAAATGTTAGTCTTCAAAGGAACACATTTCATGTTAAACTCACATTTGTATCAGCTACCTAATATAACAAGCAAAGGAAAAAAAAAGCTGAAGAATACCTTTAAGAACAGCTACAGTGAGTGGATTGAGCAGTCTGAGTACTATTGATAGAATGTTGTAAAAATAGAAGTCAGCATAATCATGGCAGCTCTGGGAATATCTAACATTTTTTGTTTAAAGAGACCCTAAAGCTCTGTGGAGAAATTCTGTGAAATGGTACTAGGGCAATATAAAATTTATTTTGATTAAATTTTTACACGTTTCTGAGGAAATACCTAACTATTTATAGTTATATTATTATTTACTATATACGTGAAATATTCAGATGAGCTTGGTTTTATTTCATGTAATGCTTGCATCATCTGATTTTAGCATCAGTTTCAAACACCATTTTCTGTACTATGGGTGTCAGGGTGTGCTGAAAAGAGTAACATCTGAATTGCTCTGTTAGCATACGTCTTACATCGCTGTCTTGAGAAATCTATCTAGCCCTTGTGAGACTGAGGCCTCATGAATTCATACCCTTTATGTCGACATTGCTACTTTGCATGACTCTCTGTGGTGGTGCACTGTCCTCCCCCTTACTGGTGCTATTATAAAAATATAACGTCCAGTGAAGACAAAACAATTATTGATGTAGCCTTTTTTTGGATAAGGAAATAGATGTTTATTCCAGAAACAATTGCATAGCTGGATGAAGCTACTAGGTTTGCACCTTCCTACTGAAACTTGATGTGTATTAATATTCTTCTGATCTCTCTGTTTAAATGAAATGCATTCACAAAGGGATATTATATAAATGGTTCAGTCCTGTGCACAGACAACTTGGACACACCTCCACTGTTGAGAGATGTTACCACCCAGCATTTCTCAACCAGACTTGATTTAGAACTGCTAAAATGTTCCCAATGCTTAGTAAAAATCCAAGTGAATAAAAAACCTGTATTTAAAATGCTGGAGCTGACCTGACCAGACAAGGAATACATTCTTCATTATTATCAGCAACTAAAGTTCAGACACCTCTTACTCTCCATTACAAAATTTCAATTCCTGTAACAAGAGTTAATGAAAATGGGGAGGGGGGAAGTTTAATTCTTTTTTTTCCTTTAAAAATAATTTTAAAAGAATGGAACATTTTCTTTATCATTCTTTGCCATCATTTATTTTCCTGTTAAACATTCAGGGAAACATAGAGATTTTGCTGTGAGGGTATTTCAAGAAAGTGGAAATTTATATTAAAATATGCTCCTTAAAGTAATAAATGGCTATGACAAGTTGCATTTAATTATAAGTCAATGAGCATGACATTCCCGGTCAATCCACTTTCACTCTGTTAAGAACCTGAATAGAGTTCATATGACTACTGAAGACGATATATTTTCAGAATGAGTATAAAGAAAAATAGTGGTTTGTTGTTTTGTTGGTTTATTGTTTGGTTTTTTTAATGAAATATAGATGCAATTCATGTCCCAAGTTATTTCTGAATGTCACAAAATAATTCTCTGAAGTGTCTTTTTTCTTGTATCAGTGAACCAGTTGAGTCAGAAATGAGACTTCTCTAACCTTTGTCTACTTTTAGTGTCACATTCTGTTTAAATCTTTCTGTGGTACCTAAACAGCTAGATTATTTTCTTCCATTTTCAGGAAGCTCAAATTGGAAGTGCCAAAATATTTTGATACAAGTTGTTCTTCAGGGAATTTGGCTTAAAAGTACTACTGGCATAGTGGAAAATATCTGAAAATCTGTTTTCCTGCAATCTTCCCTCCAATTTCAGTGATCAGAGATTCAGGAATTGAAGCACTTCAGATACGCTTCATATCAATATTAATTTTTACTATTTTTTGGACCTCGAAAATAATGTTTTCTGTTTGTTTTTTTTTTTAAGTTTGCTACTGAAGAGTACATTGACCAATACGCATTTTACAGTGCAAGTGCCACATGTAAGTTAGTAATCTATATGCAAAAGGTGACACAAAGTGCCAAGTATTACAATCTTCTATGATAAATAATGTCTGAATGAGTGTTTCCCCCTGAATTTATGAATTTACTGTCATATTCTATATTGAAAAAGTCGAAAAGCTCCATTTTATGAGAAGCCGTGTGCTATGGCATATGTATGAGAACAAACACCCTTTATCCTTTGAATTACCAATTAGGATTTTTTTCCCCCATGAACCGCAATTTTGCCAAACCTTTAAGTTCTGAAACAATGATTCATCACCCTGAAATCTTTAGACTAGTTCTAGCTTCAGATACCTAAAATATTGAATGGAGGAATATAATTTTTCTTTGTTTATACAAAACTTCATAAATAAAATTATCAATTTTTTCCCTCTAAAACTAGAACTATCATAATTTCTTTATGATTTTTAAAAGAATGTTGAGATACATTATTCTTGTGAAGCTGTAAATACGTCGCTGATTTTGAGTAAACACACATGCGAAAAGGTCTGCTCCATTCTGGAAGCTGAACGGGGTGAGACTTGAAACATAAAGAGTCCACTGTAAATGTCTGCCCTTGCTTCCTGAATAAAATCAAGAGGAATCATCCACATGCATTAGATCAAAGATAAAAAATCAGTCAGTTTTACACTGTAGGCGCTAACTCAGATCTACAGGCATCTCTCTGACTATAGCAGGAGCCAACAACCATAGCAGGCAAAGGCTGAATTGCTCACTAACTTCAGCCAACAGTGTGAGAAGCTGAATGCTTTGTCGTGCTAACAGCTGTAGGTCTGTTTGTTGCTTGCATCTATGGCTTCGTCCTTTCAAACAACTTTATTCTATTCTGCAGAAAAACCCAGATTTTATTTCGCTTATTAAAAAACGTGCTAGTTTAGTAACACAGACTGAGCCCCTCCTGAACACATGCAATGTACAATTTTCTGAGTTTTGCAGCTTAGCTGAATTCCACAGAGCTTTCTAAGAGATGGCAAAAGGGGTATTCCAGATAGCAGGGCAAGCATGCTGCCAAATTTAAAATTATCTCTCCGAGGTATGGACAAGCTACGGCTTTCTGCCAAATGACTGTACGATTAACACAAAGAAAGCAATGTGTTTTTTCTCTAGACTCATTCTGAAATTTATCCTTTCTTGCCTGTCAAAACACAAACCCAAACAGCTGAATAGTGTAAGACAGACATGTGAAAAAATGGCTTAAATTTTTGGCTGAATTTTATAGAAAGTCCTAAAAATAAAGATTTCCAAAATCTCAAATAATGTGGGTATGGGCAGTTCTGTCATCCATTTCCTTCTCATTAAAATTTCAATTTTATTAGGACTATTTTTTTTTTTAATTTTCTTTCTCTAATGTAATAAAACACTTCTTTAGTGGAAGGAGCAAGGCAAGGAAGAAATAAAAAATAAAAAAATATGGGGCGGTTGGGCTTTGTATCATCACAGATAGTAGAAAGAGGGCGGCATGTTATAAAAAAGATTTGATTTCATCATAGACATGTTCCCATGCAGATGTGTCCATCCCTGTTAGATATTCTCTAGAATCAAAATTTTAGAAAAGGAAGCAAATGTCAAGAAAATCTGTATCTGATGTTTATCGTAAAATCATAGAATTATTTGGGTTGGAAGGGACCCTAAAGATCATTTAGTTACAACCTCTTGCTGTGGACAGGGACACTTTGAACTACACCAGTTTGCTCAGAGCCCCACCCAGTCTGGTCTGAAACACTTGCAGGGAAGGGGCAGCCACAGCTTCTCTGGGCAACTTGTTCAAGTGCCTCACCAGACTCACAGTAAAGAATTTCTTTCTAATAAATAATCTCAATCTATCCATTTTTGGTTTGAAGCCATTTCCCCTTGTCCTTTCAGTACATACCATTGCAAATAGTCTCTTTCCATCTTTCTTGTAGGCTCCCTTCAGGTACTGGAAGGCCACAACCAGGTCACACAGAAGCCTTCTCTTTTCCAGGCTGAACAAACCCTATTCTCTGAGCTTTTTCTCATAGGAGGGGTGCTCCATCCCTTTGATCAACTTGGTGGCCCTACTTCGGACTCGATCCAACAGGTTCATGCCCTTCCTGTGCTGGAGACCCCAGAGCTGGATGCAGTACTCAACATTTATGCTTAAGTTTCTTTATATACTTCAACTAATATTGAAGTACTAAGGCCTTAATTTACCCTATAGATAAACCTTCAAACCAAATGTTATATATATATTTGCTCATTAACAAAGTGTTATGTGTTCATTTATAGGAAAAACAGGTGTTTACCTTTCTGTATCTAGAAATTAGATAAGGCCACATCTGGCCTTATCTCTGGGGTATAGGATCAAAGATAACTCCCTTGGTTCCTCATTGAGCCCTGGCCAGGCTTTAGGAGAAATCCAACAGGAGAATGAGCCCATATTTAGAAATTATGTCAGCTTGTTTATTTAATAGTATAAAAGCTGCGCTACTGTCACAGCAAAGTGGGCGAACCTCATGACCTGTAAAGGTGAATGCACCGCAGGATTTCCCAGGTACCGTGAGTGGTTCCCCAGTCCTTTGCTGTGACAGCTTCCCCCAATGGCTGGTGTTTCTTGGACCTGGGGAAACTGGTGATGTACAGCTCCCAGCTGGTGATGTACAGCTCCCAGTTACCGGGCATGGTTCTCCAGTCTTTCTCTGTGACTCTCCCACTCCTGATGTTTGTCGGACTTGGATGATGTATCTTTATTGGGGTAACTGCTGATGTATCCTTCTTAATCACTATAGGCATTCTTTCATAGTAATGATTATGTGCATTGCTTAGCTTATTCTTTTGTGATTTGTTGCAGTTGTACATTATAGTAAATCACACTGTTGCTAAAGTTGGCACCTGTGGCTTTGCCTCTGACCCTACCTACCGGCAAAACAAATACCAACAAAGTACTGCAAAGAAAATATGACTCATTCTCATCAAAGAATGCCTGTTTCACTTGGAAATATTAATTTAATAGCAGACTAGCCCTGATTTAGGGGAATAAATCTCTGATTAATTAAAAAAAGAAAAAAAAAAGGAGAAATAAAAAATATAACAAAAAGAATCATGAAAGACATTCAGATCCTGTTATCACGGAAATAAGAAAAAAAAGATAGACTGAAAGTATTTAGAGATAGTAAAAGATAATCCTGTCTCCCACTCTTTTGATTTATTTCCCAGAAGATGTGTTCGGGTAAAATTTTTGCTATTGTTTTAATAAATCAGAACTATCAGTTCACATCAACTTTGATTTACTAAAATCCACAAACTCTTCAAGTTTGAACCTAATGACTCTGTTACTATCAGTAAAATAAATAGAACTGGGACACAGATTTAAACCTGAACATTTTCTTCACTCTTTAATAGTGAGCTCTAGCCTCTAGCATTGTTTTGGCTTATGTGAACTAGCGCTCTTCCAGGTAATGTTTAGACCATTGATGGTTCCCAGGAGGCAGGATAGAAAAAGCCATAAATTCTGTATATCCCATATATTGTATGTATTCTGGAGCTGTGATGTGCCAGTAGTCCTTAATGCTGGGGAATGACCCTATTTTATTTGATAATATAAACGTATGCAGTGAAACTTGGGATGCTCACAGTAACTCTGCCTCTAATACTTTACCACCCTGGACATAAATCTAGACACAAACTAGTTTTTATTTCTAACCTACCAGAAATACTGTGGAGGTCATAATTTTTACTGAACACTCATGTCCTTATGGGTCCTTAGCTCTCCTATGTGCTGTTTTCCTCGAACTTAAGGAACCAAAGAGCCAAGAAGAAGTCATAAACATAGTATTTCCCATAATCCACTCATATCTTTTCCACACAGAAGCTGCAGGCAGTGTGCGTTTGGGTGCCTAGTGGTAATCTACCCAGGTAATTGCTTGCTGGTGCCCTAATGTACCTCTAGAGTCTTCAAAGAAACCATCTAGAGCAGCTGTGGCCTTCAGTCACACCCAGGTTCTGGGTTTTTATTTTGTGGCTTGATTTAAAAGCAAATCTTAGAGCTGGGGGTTGATGGAGTTGGAAGAAACTGGATCTATTCAAAGCTTTCCGTATTTAATATTAAAAAATACCTTTGTAGTTGATCATTAAACAAAGATTGGGGTTGTGGTACCTTTGAAAGGTCCTATTTAGTGGAAATAATAATAATTTTAACCCCCTACTTAAATGACAATAACTTAACTCCATACTCTTGTTCTTGAATAATTTTTAGACAAATTAGCATCTGACATTCCTCTGAACAAAAGGAGGTAATTTAGGCGACATTGCTCTGCTCTGAAATGATTATAAATGTGTTTTTAAGTAAGCTAATATTTGGAAACTAGTAATGGCTGAATTTTGTCTACATTTTGTCAATCAATAATATATTTAAATAAGTCTTGCTATACAGTATGGAATTAGAAATGTAACATGCATGGTCTTCTATTTTCCTCTTTGATTGTACTATTTTTAATCTGTACCTTTGGGAAAAAATACCTTTAGCATCAGTCAGGACTATAACTTTACAAGCTATAAAAAAACCAAAACCATACCATAGTCAATTTATTCCTAGGAGAGTCACCATAAAAACCAAACAAGGCTTTTTTAATGCTTCCCCCCTTCTTTTTGCTGCTAGCTGACTCTACAAATATCACATATATTGTTTTCATTTCTTTACATTGTAACCCACCTGAGAGTTCATAAAACATGTGCTTGTTCCTTGTGATTCGGCAAACTCAGTAAATGGTAGAAATATATTAAGTTTGTACATCCCTAGTAGAATTATTAGGGAATAAGAAACAATGACCCCTACAAGAAGTCAGAATTCAACAGGGATGTAAAGTAGATTGATCATAGTAAAAGAAACCTACCAGAAGAAAACAATACAACACAGAACTTTTTCAGGTCTCAAGGTAGCTGTCTAGGCTGTTGAAACTGCAGCCATAGCCACTTGTTATTAGTTTTGTTTAAATAAATACTTAAATATACTTTGTGACAGAATTTTTTCTCATGGACAGTAAGAGTTGCTACAGACTTTTTTCCAAATATTTGCTAGTAGCTAGAAAAATCCATCTCATGTTTGAAATGAATTTTGGGATTTTCCAAGTCTCTACATGGGGAATATAGACTTAGGAAAATATTCTTATAATATAGATGCCTGCACTTGTATAAAGTTAGGTGAAATGGACTTAGTCTATAATGGCACTTTGCCTTTTTCCAGATGTGGCTGAAGAGATAAAAATCAACATTAGTGACTTCTTTTCATTTTCTCACCAACATATAGGTGAGACATGTAAACAGTGATCGCAATGGCATAAAATCTGATCCCTTGCTACAGTACATATAGATACTTTATTACCTTGTTCTTTGTTCTGTGCTTAGTTCTATATGGAAGAATTTGTAATATTTGAAAAAACATTTAAAATTTACAACATTTTCCTCCCTGTGGGTTTTTACTGTTAAAAAATAATATTGACAAGGTTTTTATACAATCCTGTGACCAATGATTCTTTCTGTGATCCTAGGCCTCTAAAGGTATCTGACTAGAAGGAAACTCTATTTGTGGGAATGTAGGTGATTTTCAGATGGGCTGAATCTCAGTCTGTACAGTCTAAATTTAGATTTTTACTTCCAGAAAATTCACTGAGTAGCACTCATTTTCAGAAGACCTAAATTCTGAGCAGTCCCTAATGAATTTGGTGAATAATATTTGATAATGGTGAAACGTCATTAAAACCAATCAAATACGGTATTACTGTTTTAAATCTATAGAGAATTGCTGTCCACACAGACACAAAACTTCTCTCCCCAGATAAAACCCAACAACTAAAATCAACCCATCAAGCAAAGAAACAAATAAATTCTGTATTATTGGTCTGAGATATGATACTTAATATACAGACTGGAGCTATTTTACACTATATGCACTAATATCTCCCAAACTTCTGTCCATCATTGCTGATATACAGTTATATCTGTTTAAGTACATTTAATTACTCATCAATAGTTACTTCATGAGCTTATTCATATCCAGGTTCTCAATCATCATTTTGGCTTATAAGATTTTGTGAAACCTTCAGATAAAAATATTCACCCTGTCAGCATCCTGATAAATACCTATTTATCGCCTTTTTCAAATCACTTCAGGAAGGAGTAAATATCATTATATGTTTTGACAAACAAGGTAGAATGACTGGCTGAACAAAACCCAACAAGTTCAAAATCATTGTCTTCCAAAACAAAGGTAGTAAGCACTCAATCTAGAAGATGACAGTAGTGCTGTTCCCTTCTGCCTGGAAGGAGTTATTTATATGCAAATTAACACTTGACCCAGTAATTCCGGTTCAGAAGCAAGTTGGATGGAAAGTATAAAGTTGTGTATATTCTCTGGGATCACATCACCTGGGCTTCATCAGGTATGTCTGTGCTGTTGAATAAAAGAGAGTTATGAAACAAGTTTGATCCCTTAAGTCCACACTCCTTGCTGTCAGCTCACTGTGTAAATCCGTTCAGGACTGCATCTACTTACATTCATTAAGATACTATTTCTACATTTTCATGGAATAGTTTGCTTCCTAAACCTCTCCAAGGGCAGTGAGGTGGACAGTATGCCACTGTTAGGTAAGCTACAACATCTGCACTGATCTGATGCTCCTCCAGAAAACAATCTCTGCAGCCTCAATCTTCCAATGTTCTTTCATGTGCATCCAAGGGCATGTAGCACGTACACTTCCAATTTCATTCTACCACTGTTGAGGGAAACAGCATAACCATTTTTTAAATTATTTTTATTTTTTTATTACAGACATACAGAGACGATGAAATAGCGTAAACAGCTAGGAGATAGGGAAATCCCATTAGACTCAGAACACCTAGGACAAAAAGATAAGACCAATCCATTCTAGGAAGAGCTTGATCAACGTGTCAAGCTTTGGACCCTAGTCTTTAACAGAATAGCCAAGGACGTCAAAACTAAAACTGCTGATCGCAGAGACACTAATAAAGTTACAGAGGAGATTTTAACTCCCTTACTTGGATGAATAACAAAAACTGTAATCTCAGGTTTTATCAAATATAAATAATCCTGCATTACTCATTTAGTTACCAAATTTATAATGGGCAATTGTACTTTAAAACTACTGCTGCTTAACAAAACCCTAGCAAAAACTATCCCAGGTACTTATCTTGTTACACACTTTATATGGGAGTCTTTTTTAATGACTTTTTTCTATGACAAATATTTGTCAAGATAAAAGAACAGTATTACTTTTGTCACTTCCCAATTCAATGTTTTAAAAATTAGTTTTTGTATGTCCTCTCATTGTCAGCATGAAGGTCTTACCTCCACATTTCATTAGATTTGAAATTTTACACTGACTCTGAATGCCTTGTCAGCTAGCCTGTAGAATATTGGACTGTTGTGGTCCTAAATGAATAATCAATTTTAATAATGAATTACTTAAATGTTGAAGAGTGTGGTCCAAAAAATATAGTGGTTTTGCTGCACTACCATAGTAGAGGCCTGATACTATATTGTACAATGAGGAACTCGGTTTTAATTTTCATTTTCCTGCAATGAAAATGCACTTCTTGTCTATATTCTGCCATTCAGTTTATTGGGTTTTTTTGGTCTACTTGCAAACCCTTAGGGTGAAATATTTAACAGACATATTCAAGCACCTCTCTAAACTCCTTTGAAATTTTATATATAATGAAATATTAATGTAAAGCACTCTGTGTCTTCTCTTAGGTGAGACCAGACAAATTTGATGTTGTAGTGGGTGCCTGCTGTAGGCCTGACCAGGAGGAACAAGTGATCACACCCTCTGGCTTACATTCACAGGCCATGGTCCTCATGGGAGATGCCAACCACCCCAATATCTGTGGGAGTGACAGGACAGCAGCACATAGGCAATCCAGGAGTTTCCTGGAGTGCATAGATGATAATTTCATCCTCTTCAAAGTTCTGCTTGTAAGGGTCCCATGAGATAAGGTCCTGGAGGGAAGAAAGGCCCAAGGAAGCTGATTAATATTGAAGAGTCACACTCTCCATGCTTAAGAGTGGTCTATCCCAACAAATAGGAAATCAGGCAAAAACCTCCAGAATACCTGTGTCAGTGAACAAGGAGTTCCCGGCCAAACTTAAACACAAAAAGGAAGTACACAAGGTGTGGAAGTAAGGAGAGGTAATTTGCGAGAAATACAGAAATATTGTTTGAGATCCCAGGGGTGAATTAGGAAAGCTACAGTCCAAATAGAATTCAATGTACAGTAGTATCAAAAACAACAAAAGGGGTTTCTGTAAGTGCACAGGTGACAAAAGGAGGATTAGGGAAAATACAGACCCACTGCTCCACAAGATGAGGAACCTGGTTACAGAGAACATGAAAAAGGCTTGTGTAAGCGCTGGGGCACACCCAGCTGGAAAGCAGTACCTGAATGTCCTGTTGGACACCAAGTTGAACAGGAGCCGGAAATGCGTTCTTGCGGTAGAGAGTCTGTTGTTCCAGACTGCAGCAGGAGTGTTGCCTGCAGATCAAGAGGAGTAATCCCGCCTCTCTACTCAGCACTGGTGAGGCCACTCCTGGCATACTGTGTCTAATCCTGGGCTTCACCAGTAGAAGAGAGGCCACACAAATGATAATGGCACTGAAGCATCTCATATATGAGGAAAGACTGAGATACTCGCATCAGTTCAGCCTGGAGAAGAGAATGTTCGGGGGGAGACCTTATCAACGTTCATAAATACCTGCAGAGAGTGTGAAAAGAAGATGGAGCCAGGCTCTTTTCAGTGGTGTCCAGGGACAGGACACAGGCAATGACCACAAACTGAAACGGAGAACACTTCATCCGAACGTCGGGAAACACTGTGAGGGTGACCGATTACTGGCACAGGTTATCAAGAGAGTCTGTGGAATCTCTGGAATCTGTGAAATATCTGGATATTCAAAATCTCTTTGGACATGGTCCCGGGTACCCAGTTCTAGGTGGCACTGCTTGAGCAGGTAGGCTGAAGGAGATGACTTCTGGAAGTACTCTTCCAAAATCAACCGATCTGGGAATTTTTTAAAATCTCAGCCATAAATACAGAACATATACATATATTTTGTTTTCTTAGCATATTAAAAAATTAATATCTGTCAATAAACCCATATTTTAAACGGTTATATCCTTACAGTTTCAACTTCCTTGAAAAAAATTTCGTTTTACTCGGTGTCAAATCTCTTTTATTCCCATAGTGGGACAGATTATTGATACACAGCAGGACTCCAAACATTTGGCACTGTGCTGAAGTAATGATCTAAAGTAATGCATAAATAATGATTTTTTTTTTCTCTACTATTCCAAGATGCATATTTCATAGTTTGCATCCACTAACAGTAATCTGAATGGCATAAATAATTTGCACAGAGTGATGCTTTGGAGAGTCAAATCTTAGGAGAGTGGGACACTGGATTACTGTTACAAATTAAATGTGATGCACTTCATCTAGTGTTGCCTATAGTCTCAGTGTTAGTGCAGACATGAGCTGTACAATATATTAGGAAGCCCTTGACCAAGATTCTTTAATAATGCATTGAATGATATCTGTTACAAAGATTACAGAACTAACCAAAATTTCTAGGATGCTCATATGTTACAAAATCAGAGATGCTTAAATAAAACAAAGTTTTGAGCTACCATGTGTAGTGTAGAGCATAAATGCGAGCAGTCTAGTTTTTTTCCTGGTTACCGCTAGGAAAATCCTTTGTCAATAGCACTGCAATTAGATTTAAATTCTTGAAGGCAGAGGGTAGGAAGGGAGGTAAAGGAAAAAAGCTCTTTACTTTTTATTATTTACATTTTTAAAAAATTTTTTCATATTTTTATATATGCTGCCTTCAGATGAGAATGTTCTTAGCATCAAGTTTAAGAATATGTTTTCACTAGTGATGAAAAATTTGTGAAGCACCTAATTACTGTTCTGAACTTTGCAGTTGAGAGAGACATACCTTTTCCTGCACCTGACAGAGAAAGCCTCCTATTACCTTTTAAGAAAGAATCAGTTAGGTCTTTCCTGACTTGCAATGATACGCTGGACAGTTTTACTCACTATTAAATCCTCCACATCAATCACTGAGTCATAAAACATTTGCTAGAAGGTAGATCTCAACTTTTGCTTCTCCTTAGTTTTCTTTCTTACCTTCTTACAACACAATGTTTATGGAGCCTCATCATTGCTTTTTGACCAAGTGATATGAATTAATAGTTTGTGACTTATTTCTTTTTCTAAAAAAAACCCAAAAAACAAACATATGGATTAATTACTTTTTTCTATTTAACTTATAATGTAGAAACATAAAAGACTGAAAACTCCTTAAATATGCAAGGAATTCAAAGAGAGATGAAACCATCACTCTTTGTGGCATAGTGTCATGGTTTAACCCCAGCTGGGGGTACCTCACACCCCCACCAGAGGGATGGAGGAGAGATTTGTAAAAGTGAGAAAGCTCAGGGGTGGAGATAAAGACAGTTTAATGGTAAAGCAAAAGGGCACATGCACAAGCAAAGCAAAACAAGGCATTAATTCTCTACTTCCCATGGGCAGGCAGGTGTTCAGCCATTTCCAAGGGAGCAGGGCTCTGTTACATGTAAAAGTGACTTGAGATGACAATTGCCATCACTCCAAATGTCCCCTGCTTCCTTTTTCTTCCCCCAGCTTTCAATGCTCAGCATGAGACCCTTCGGTCTGGGATATCCCTTTGGTCAGTTGGGGTCAGCTGTCCTGGCTGTGGCCCCACCCTCAGCTTCTTGTGCACTCTCCGCCTCCTCACTGTCAGGGCAGTATGAGAAGAAGAAAAGGCCTAGACTCTATATCAGCACTACCAGCAATGTCTAAAACACCTAAGAATTGTGAACACTATTTTCAGCCCAAATGCAAAACATGGTCTCATAATAGCTACTGTGAAGAGTACTAACTCTACTCCAGTCGAAACCAGCGCACATAGTAAAAGATGGATCAAAGCTGATTATTCTATCTTATAACTCTTGGGGTATTGACAATCATTAAAAAAATCAAATTTTTATTTTCAATGAAATTACACTGGCTTTTTCCATTTTTTAGGAAGAACCTATTCTCAGGTTTAAAAACCCTCGGAAGAGAGGTGTCTCTTTCATTTTGTTTGGCTTTTTTCGCTTTGTTTTGGTTTGGTTTTATTTTTTCTGCCAGTTCATATATTTTTTCCATTTTTTTCTTTTTTGGCTTGGAAATTTAGGAAGCCAAACAAGAAAGCAGATTTTTATATATAATTTTTTCTTTCTTCAGGATTTCTAAATTCATTTAGAGGAAAACTAATGTAAATAGTGGATTAAACTGTCAAAGCAGCTACATTTGCCTGACTGAAAATTGATTCCATTAAGTCTTCTTGCTCCTTTTATAAGTGCATCTGGCAATAAAAAAATATAGTTATAAATTTTTTAGTTGTTTGTTTTATAAGTGAAAAATAAAAGTACTATGAAGAAATAAACCAAGAATTAGAATAAATACCTGTTGAGCACACAGGTATCAATGACAAGGTATGTTATTACATAAACATTTGAACAATATTGAAAGCAAATCCAGCTCCAGAATATCCGTATCATTCACGGATACTGATTTGCCAATGTGCATGTTTATTTTTGCTGAAAAAAATCTGATACTAAAGAAAAAAAAAAAAAGAGTTATTGTTTGAACTATTTGAGGACTCAAACTGAAATGAAAAACCCAAATTACTGACCTTTTAGAGACGTTAGCTGATCAAATTTAAAATTTTTTCACTGCTTCTCAAAAATGTTCACACAGGTTCTGGATTTCTTAACTCAAAACAATTATAAATTACAAAAGAATATCTATAATGAAATTAATTTTTTAAAGTATATAATTTACAAATCATCTTAAAATAATTGAGTAGGTTGTGCTTCAGGGCATATAAGGGCTGAAAATTAGAGTTCACTTAGAATTTGACTTAAAGCTCTTAAAATTTAACTCAGGAAAATAACCTTTTTAAAATCTTTACTCAATTTTTTTCTCACCTCTCAGGACTTCCTCTGTAGGTACACGCTCACACACCCGTAAATGCAGGCATGTATCCAGAGTTAGGATTTAGCTACAGCTGATGATTCAATGCATTTATTTTGGATGCTGTGGACCATTTTCCGAAGAAATCAAAATATTGACATATAATTTTCCTCTTAACTCATTCTTTTTAAACCACTGAAATGTGATCTTCCTTTGTGGCAACTGCTCCCCTTAGCAACACCCAAATACACAGAGAAAAAAAAAAGCTTATACATGCCTTAAAATAGAATGAGAAAATATAATAATGCAAAAGTTATCTAAAACCATAGATGTCAGGACTTAACAAAGTGTTGAATTTGGCTAATGGTTCCTTAGGAAGTCTAGAAGTTAAAACCAAGGCTGATAGAAATATTTTTGAGTTAAACTTAATGATCCCTATGGGTCCCTTCAAAATTGAAATATTCTATTCTATTCTATTCTATTCTATTCTATTCTATTCTATTCTATTCTATTCTATTCTATTCTATTCTATTCTATTCTATTCTATTCCATTCTATTCCATTCTATTCCATTCTATTCCATTCTGCATTATTTGACATAGAACGTTAAAATATTTTGTAATTATCGAAGTAGAAATTATTGTGACAAAATTGGAAGAAGTTATCAAAATTCTGGGTACATAGCTTCAAAATTAATTATTCATAACCTATTAAATAGAGCTAGAGATTACTTAGAAATGTTGTTGCAGGTAATAAAGAAGATTAATGATTATAAAAGGAAAATATGCTAGTTTGGTAAAAATTACATCTTGGCTGAGTGGCTACTAGAATCTTGTATTTATCTACACTTATCATTTGACTACAAATTTATCAGAAAAACTGTCACTCTAAGTCTACATGAAATCTATGATTGCTAATATTTTTTAATACAGTTATTTTTTAGGTTCGTCCCCTGAAAGTCTAAACTTAAATTTAACGTAGGTAACAAATCCACATATGTAAAATCCAACAAAACCCAAAATGTGAGCTATGTTTATTGCTAGAATCATAATTAATTCTGAAATTAGGCAAGCATTCTCACACTTGCCATTCTGCAAGAGAAGAACAAGGGGAATGTCAGTTCTTCTGGTATCACCTTGAGAAAGAAGTTAAACAGGTAATTCTTTAATAGGCTTTTTATCTTTAAAATGTCTTATTTACATATTAATTAATTAGGTATGGATGGTGCATATCCCCTGCAATTAACTTATGATACCATATTATGTTAGCTTCAGGTTTTTTTATTGGTATCTAGACTAAAGCACCATTAAAGTACACCAGCATTCAACAAGCACAACTTAAAAAATTTTAATGCTTAAACAACTATCCTTATAAAATAACTTATGCATTCCAAGTATTAAAACAACCTTTTCCTCTACTTAGTAAAAATGCATTTCAGTCCTAGAAAATACATACATCACATTTTCATCCCACTAATTCATGAGCAAAAACTCCAAACACTTTCTATGTCAAGCGTAAAATCCCTTGCCATTGAGTTTGTCATCACTTAAAAAAGTTTTTCTCCAAGTTACAAACCAAAATTCTTTCCTTATTTTTAAGTTTACTTTTTTTACTGTAAAGATACCGGTAGATGCAAAGTGGTATCTGACTTCATCTATTGTCAAACTGCATCATTATTCTTGTCACTGGAGTGGGACACAGTGGAAAAGCAAAACTGTCGTACTCTAAATTACCAATGCCATTATTTTCACACTCAAACTCTCCCTTTTTGGGGTACTCCTAATTTGAAACAACATGATTTTAGCTGGTGGAATTCAATAAGGGTATAAACTTGTGTTATGGCTGAAGATGCAGAAATAAGGTCATTAGCATATAGATGCAATAAATTTTACATCAAGGGCAAATCAGCTTTCAGATGGCTGTTTCACCCTGTTAAAACATTCTCTCCAGGATCCAGATTACTCAATATTCTTGACACTTAATCAAGGTTGGCCAGCATACAGCAAGCAAGCTTAAGTGAAATATGTATCCCAGCAATATTTTAGCTTAACACTATCTTCGGCTACCTTCAGCTTTTCAATCTCTCAGCTTTTTCCAGGTTAGAAGGAGTATTTGATCATTTTCAGCATACTTCCATATCACTATTAAAAAAAAAAAAATACTTTCATAGTGGATTAAATAAGGTATAGCATTAAGTCCAGCTGGAATATCAAAGATGGAGCATAACCTATCAATAAATAGCAATTTTGAAAAACAAAACGAAAGAAGACACGGTACATCATGTGGAAATAAAAAAGGAAGAAGAAGCAAGGGCAGAAAATAGGAGTTTCATAATGCCCAGGCAAAAGACAACATGACTGTGACCACATAAAAAACTTCAGATCACAGCACAAACTAGAAATCAAGCTAAAACTCCATTGATGAAGCCTGCTTGAGGTTTACCTAAAATTAATGTTACACAGAGACATCATTCACTGTCATGTTTCTTCATCACAAAAATGGTGTATAGTGATGAGACTTTTGATAAGGTGGTGTAACTATGTTTACATAATTCAGCGTTGTATAAAGATGATAACAGTTTCCTACATCAGTGCAGTATTACGAGTACTTTATTTGCCTTGAAAAGAAGAAGATAATTTCATGCACTTTTATAAAGGTGCATCTCTTTCTGTCCTTTCTCTATGTTTTCACTCAACTCTACAGCCTTTCTAGCTTTAATTTTCCTTGCAGGTCTTTGGTACAGTGTGCCTGTATTTTGCTCACTCAGAGACCCGAGAAGTTAATCCTGGTCCTCACTTCCTTTTCCCTACTTCAGAACAATTCTTGAGAAGAAAAGGAACTCATGGACCATTTTGCTGTCACAGGTCAGAATTTTGGGTCGATGCATTTGATGGTGATAGCAACGATCAACCAAGCATCAGGCTGTAGAGAGAGTAGATTTTCATTGTGCTAGCAATAGTTTGGTCTGAAACATTAAACGTGGACAGGTGAGTCCATCGTTATTCACCAGCATTTTGCTTTAGAGCTAATGTCTCAGTACTCCACACAGGAAACTTGCCTATATCAAGGTTTTAATGTTTTAAAAAAATGTTTATACTCCAAAATATGTCTACAAAAGAAAAAATATCAACCAGATTTTTTCACTGATTCTCAAAATAATGAGAAAAATTAATCTCTAATAAAAATTATGACCAAAATTATTCTTAATAAAATTTTAGACACAAAAAGTCAATGAAAACTTTTATCTGTTCCAGAAGTCAAGAAGATAGTTTAAAAACTGACAGTTAGGAAGTAAACTACATCTAAAGTTAAAATCTCATTTAATTTCTTCCAAAGAAAAAGGTGGTGCTTCTTTAACAAAACTGTTTTTTGTTTTCACTTTTGTTCTCCCATTTAAGTGCATTAGATCTACAGGATCCAGAACTTAAATTCCTCTGACAGAATTTGATTTTATTTTAAAAGAATCTTGCTTAAAATAAGATAAATATGGTGCTTTGCATAAATATTTAAATAGTGCTTAAAATTTACTGATTTCATCACACCAGTCCTTTCCAATGCAGAGATTTACTGTAAGACTTCTAAAATGCCTCATTTTTCAGCTAGCAGAAAGAGGAATAAGGGTAGGAAACAGGCATTTAAAATCTTCAACCTAAAAAGGAGTGCCGAAATATTTGTATTGAAGTTAAGTCCACATTACTAGTCTCTATCTTGAGATGGTTTAGTAAGTATGTATATCTTCACACTCCATAACCCTTTATTGTGTGAATTAGATGATTTTTCTCCTTGAATTTATGAATCCTGAGGTTACATTTTTTTATTTTCTTGTGTTTTGATCCAGTCAACTTGCTAAGAGGGTCTTTCAAAGAAAAAAATCCTTGCACCATGAAGTACTTGATTCCTGTAAATAGTAGTTAACAAGAAAATCCCAAACCCAACAAACCAACAGACCTCTTGTTTTGTACCACACCCCTATAGCCAAATCTTTCTGAAGCATTCATATATTCCGGCACTTTGCTATTAGGAACCATTATTGTGGCTGCAGACAGCAGCTGGTGTCTTCAGACATGACTTTGTGGGTGTTTGCAACAAATCATGCTGAAAATATTTTGATGTGGCTATGCGTAATTCATGGTTTAATTTTGGAAGATAAAGGTGAAAAAATGTAACTCCTTTGCTCATAAACAGTATTTCAGCTGTTGTCCCACTATGTTTCAAATATTTTCATGTGAATTTATATTTAGATTTTCAACAGAAAAAATCTTCACAGATGGCATAGGTCTCTTTTTTCCCTCACCTTTTTTAAGACAAGATCTTCGTTTTTGACATAAAAGCTTAATTAATCTAGAAATCACATGCATATTTGCATGCAATTTAAAACATTCCAGCAAATATTGTCATGCTGAAGTGCAGAACATCATATTTCTCAAAAGTCTAACAGTTAGTCCTTTCTGGGAACAGATCTATCATCCCTATCTCAGCTGAGTTAGCATCAACAAATCTTTTAGAACACAACCGAGATCTTTTAGATCTTCTATCATTTAATGGAATCTGTCACCCAGACTTACATACTTAGGATCCCTGGACAAATCATAATTCCTGGTGTCAAAGACAGTAGCCAGAAAAACGAAGTTGTTAAGTAAAGACATCATCTAGAGAAGGAGAGTCTGAAGTAAAAAGAATGGGATGTATTCTTGCAATTCAGCTATCCTTCCCTGACCCCCCGCAGCTCTCAGATGTCATATTCTGGGCAACCTTCTCTTAGGTCAAAACTTGCACCAGGCAAAAGAAGTAATTATATACATATATATATATACACATATACAGAACTGGAACAATGTATTCCTAAGTGTGCTCTGGTTTTCATTTTTCAACTGCAATGACCTTGAGAAATCTCTTCATTTCTATGTGCATTTATATTTTTGTCTATAGAATGGGAAATATGGTCACCATTCTCCAGGATTCTAACACAGAACAGCTTGAATGGGATTATATAAGCAATAAAAATTTGTACACCAATACTCCATGTGTGATCGGTGCAAAATTGTATAAAACAAGAGGATTTATATTTTATATTTAGGCAATGATATATTCTATAAGTCTTTAAAAATTACCGTGATTTTTTCTCTTCTGCAATTATGTCAATAAATACATTTAATTATAAAATGTAAATGTAATAATTTGCTATGAAGAAATAAACATTGCCTTCTTTTACTAGAATTACAAGAACTATTATTATTAATGTCAGTGCTTAAAGATATGCAAGGGCATGTTTTGGTTTCTGAGAGATGTTGGTTTGCATGGGATTTTATATCAGCCTTCTGTGCTTGATGGGTTTGTTTCTGTCACTGCTTTTTCTGATTATTAGTATGTCTAATTGTCATACTTATTACACATTGATGTTACTGATCAAATACATTAGACAACATAACTTGATGAGATGTTCCACAAACACTTACAGTGACTTTTTCCACAGAATGCACTGTCTGCACCTTCCAATGGGCTTTTTAAACTTCTTTATTTTTTTTTTAAACTTTTGCTTTTTTTCTCCCAGAGGGATCGATTGCAGAAAGACATGAAGATATGAAGATGTAGAACCTAGAACAGAACATACTATTTTCATTTGTGTATATCTGAGCTAGGTACTGTTGTTTCTGAGAAGATCAATACTCATTAAGGTCCTCTATTATATTGTTTCTCTCTTTTTTAATGGCTACATTTAGACTAAGACACATGGAAATAATTTAAACATTTTCATTCTTTCCACAGAAAAAGAAAAAGTCTTTCAGATATAGACATCTAATTGTAAAAGATGAATTATAAGGTATGATGTACTTTTCAGCTTTTCTTACTAGTTAGGAAAACTATTGGTTTCTATGTATAGAAATGTTTTTGTGCATTTCTTGTATATTTGTTTTCTTTCATAATTCAGGAAGGTTATAGGGAGTAATTTCTAAGGGGAGTATGAAGTCCAGAGATTCATAGTTTGAGTATTCTAGCCAGTTTACATTATATTTCAGCTAAAAAAACCTGCACAGATCCAGGTAGTTTTGCTGCTAGTGAAATACTGAAAGTAAATCTTCATGATTTTTTTTTGCTAGGAAAAAGTTATTATTAACTCAATTAGAATGTTCACTCTTAGGCTTCAATTTTGTTACCTAAGGTGGAATCCATTGCAAAATAATTTATTCTTATGAAAAAACATATGTTAGAAAATGCATATCTTACAAAAGTTTTCGCTCATTTCTTCAGCTGGGCTTGGAAGATAACAGAGTCTGCCATTTTCTAGTAGCTGTGGAGCTTTACCCTCATACAGACCAACAGTTGTTTTCTGATCATCTCTTTATTACAAGAAATTCACAGTTATTTTCAATGCTTTTATCAGATGTTGTTTCCAAGGTACTAACAGCAAGAGGTAATTCAGCTCTAGTGAGGAAAAATAAGTAAGCAAGTAAACAGATACACAGAAATTTAATATTCAGCCATTACTAACAATATTATGTCCCTTTCCTCCAAATGTGCAGCTCTGTGTAAGTTTTCCTTACATAAATTGTTACAGACAGTTATTGGAAGCATGGTCATAGTGAATGAAATGTTTCATCTCTCCAACCATCTTCTGCTTCCCAGAAGTAGATAAGAACAGATACACAGGGAATTAAAAAGGAAGTAGTTCAAGAAAACCCTACAGTACATCTGGAGTAAGCAGCACAAAGACTTCTATGTTAATGAGTTCTTCAAAATCATCATATTTAGCCACCAATGAACATACTTCCATAATTTTGCATGACTTCTCCTTGAAAATTTGTATTTTAAATTTATGGCTTGCACAATGATCTTTGGCATTCAGTCAGACTCTTTTCAAGCATTTTTTTTGTTAGTTTAAATATTGTTGCTTTCAAAATTTATTGGTGCCCACTTTTCTTTCGTTGACAAGTAGGAATGATTACTAATGCTGAATTCAGTGTCTCCATATCATTCAGATGTTTCACACCTGCCATTGCTTGCCTCAACACATTTCTCTTCAGACAAAAAAATTCACATTACTTATTGTACCAAATGATAAATTTCTGTCATGAAAATTTTCACCTACGGAGTAAAATAGACTAAGAAAAAAAAAATTACATATTTAAGGGATCTTTGAAGGAAAATATCTACTTGTGATTTCCAAAACCATCCAGTCAGGAAAGAATGGAAAAATATTTCCAAAAAAGAAAGAAAAAAGAAGCCATCCAAAAAAACTCATCTACAAGGTGAACTAGATGGACAGAGGGAAAACTTCACGTGACTATTCCGCCCCACCATCATTTTTTTCCATTTTGTTCTCCATAGAGAGCCTCACTGACCCTAGGAATCAGGAATAAATTGGGAAAGGTCACAGATCCTGAAATGTGTAAAACTCTCTCACCTGTTTGTAAATGCTTTTAAGCAGAATATAATACATTTAGCGTAGAGTGCTTAATGGAGTGTGCAATCAAGATACTTGAAATCTTTTATGTAGCAAACTGTCCCTAATCAAGTAAAGTAGCATAAATTATTTTCATGACTCAGTTCTATGGAAAAAAGAAAATTATTTTGTTGCAATTGATTGACCTTGTCCTAGAGTGGCACAAAGAATAGATCTTCATTTGTAGACCACTGGTAAAGACCATTCTCACGAACAATCAAGAAATCAAAAGAAAGCAATAAGAAGAGAAGGAGGCAAAGGATTGGTAGCTTATAATGATTCTTGAGACATTTAAGCATTAAGTATACATAAATGAATAACAAGGATCAAGTATCACAGAGCATTTTCAATAAGAATAACAAGGCATACAAATTAGGAAGGAAAAAAAGCTGTTCTGTTAAGAGGAGATGACAATTGCATGTCAAAAGAAAGGAAAGCAGCATAATCCAATCACTTTTCATTTAGTCTAACAAAATCAAAAGCGCACATGTGAAATTCAGGGTTCCTCTTCTCTTTTTTTATAAGAATAGAATGACAATACATGCATTTAACTGCATAATTTTCTTTATTTTGCATGAGGATAGGAATAATATTAATATTTGACTTTCACTGGGGAAGAAAGGGCTCAACATTTAAATATTAACACAAAGTATGAAAATAAAATACAGACATGATAAAAAATCGTCAGCAACACTTTGTGTATGAAAAGATACATTTGGAAGAAACAGGTTGTGTTAATTCTCCTGATGATAACCGCCTACTTGTCTGAAATCATATCATTTTAGTCTTATAGTGTAATTTTTGAGGCAATAATGCATATTTGGGGTAACTTCTACGTTTAGATAACTAGATGGCCAGCTCCCTGATTCCATTACAACTTTATTTCTGTGTTGCTCCTCAAGACATTCTGTTATTGAATGCTTTTTGAAAGCTAGGCTTTGAAATTACAAAATTTTCAGGTAGCTTTCCAGATTTGTCTTTCCTAGCTGATATGATTATAACTTTGGGAAAAGTTCAATTTTATTTGAAAAGATATATCAATTAGTTAGAATGTCATAGTCTGACTTTCACCTAGTACATCAGAGGAAGGTACAAGGAAAATGGTGAGTGTCCTTATCCAGAAATGGGATAAATCTGCAAATATCGAAATATCATTAATTCCTTCTGACACAAATAAATTTGCTTACTATAATATGATCTTCAGGATTTTAAATTTATTTTGGGAATGTATACCAAGAAAAAAAGGGGATATTAATAAAAGTGTAATCTGGATTCAGAGAAAAAGATGTCTAACACATTTAGACAATAGAACTTCGAGAAATATGCAAAACATATACTTTACTTTTGTACAGAAATTAGTTTCATGATATTGGTCCAAACCAGCTGATCGATTGAAATAGTCTTAATCACCACTGTAACAGTACAGCTATCGTTTTGATAGAAAACCCACAGAGAAACTGGAAATGCACTGAAAATTTTCGCAAAAAAATTTAAATGACTTTTAATGTAAAGACAACATATCCTTACTTGACTAAAGAAATGAAAGTTCTTAAAAATATAAACTCCAAGAGAAAGTATATTGAGGACATTTACACAGATAGCTCAATAGATTTCCAATGAACAAGGCACAGTATTTCAATTCCTTCTGCTAAGATGAGAAACTGACAGTGTGGTCGATTAGCAACAGATTTCTGTTGCACAGGCTGTATCAATACATGTTGATGGCAACTTTTTTTATCTTTCCTATTACATTAAATTGCTTTATTTTCCTTCCTATATTTTCCTTTAGAAATACAGTAAAACTTGCTTACGCGTTTTTCTGCACTCATATTTTGTTAACTCTGTTTTATAATTACGTAATTTCTCTTTGGTCAGTTTGAAAATCTAGAACTAATAGGACAGAAAGTAAAAACGCTGACCATTAGATATGTACTGTTAAGTGCAATTTGAGAAATTAATGATATCAGAAGTCAGTCATTCAATGGATAAGGAATTGATTGAATGGATGCAGACAGAGTTGTGGTCAATGATTCTATATCCAGGTGGAGGCTGGTGATGCTTCGTATCCCTCAGCTCTCTGTCCTGGGAGTTCAATACCTTTAACAAAAACCCAGATTGTGGATCAAGTACACCCTCAGCAGGTTTGCAGGTGACTCCAAGCTGAGTGGTGCAGTTGACACAACAGAAGGCTGGGATAACATCTAGAGGGACCTGGACAAACTTGAGAAGTGAGCCCACAAGGACCTCAAGAGGTCAACAAGCCCAAGTGCAGGTCCTGCACCTGGTTTGAGGCAATCTCAGATGTGCATACAGACTGGGAGAAGAAGACACTGAGAGCAGTCCTATGGAGAAGGACTTGGGAATTGTGGATGAAAAGCTGAACCTAAACCAACATGTCAACCGTGCACACTCACAGCCCAGAAGGATAGCCACATCCTGATCTTCATGAAAAGACACATGAACAGGAGCTCAGGGAAGCAATTCTCTCTCTCTAGTCTGGTTCCAGGTCTAGGTTCTCCAGGACAAGAAAGATGTGAACCAACTAGAATGGGTCCAGAAGAGGGCCTCAAAATTATCTGAGGCCTGGAGTACCTCTCCTATGAAGACAAGGCTGAGTGAGAGCAGGGTCTGTTTGCAGCCTTCCACTACCTAAAGGGGGCTTATAAAAAACAGGAAGAAAGACTTTTTTTCATGGGCATAGCATGACAGGACAAGGGGCAATGTTTTGAAGTTGAAAGAGGGCATGCTTAAATTATGTATTAGGAAGAAATTCTTTACAGTGAGCATGGTGAAGCACTGGTCCAGGTTGCCCAGAGAGGCTGTGGCTGTCCCATCTCCGTAAATGTTCAAGGCAAGGATGGATGGAACCCTGAACAACCCGACCTAGTGAATGGCATCCCTGCCCATGGCAAAGGGGATGGAAGTAGATGATCTTTAAGGTCCCTTCCAACCTAAATCATTCTATGATTCCATGATTCTATTAAACATAATAAATCAGTAAGTGTTAGAGTAAGCAAATATTTGTCATACTGATATAGATAAGACTTAAGTTTTATTGCTGGAAAAATATCTATGAGTACCTGTACGCAGTACCAAGGTTACAGTGAACAAGGTGAATATGATGGACTGTGTTGTTAAAGAAATAGTATATAAATCCAGAAAGGTGGCATATTTGTATACTGCAGTATTTATATGTCACACTGAGTAGTGTATGTAATGCTGAAATTATAAAGCAAGAAATACAGTAGCTGTGGTTGAAAGTGACAGGTACTAAAGATTTATAAGAGGTTGAAGGAACTGATTCTACTTTGATAGACAAAATGTCCTAAACTGAGTTATTAAATTATGAAGCACGATGACGAAAAGATCCAGTGTTGTGAAAAACACTGAAAATGCAACTGTATATAAATACATATATATATTTATATGACCCTGAATGTGATGATTTTACTATCTACCAGCTCCAGACAGCCTCATCTCTTCTTTTTTACACTGCTTCAATCTCAGTTCAGCCTTAAAAACTTTGTTCAACTATTGATCCACATTGGCCCAAAACAAGAACTAATCAATTTATCTAGCTTCTCTGTTAAAACAGAAGTCTTTCATTTGGATAGATTTCATTTTATGCTTTCCTTTTTTTTGCCTCTATAATATATGTTCTGTGTAGTGATACCTTATAAGGAGCCAGAAAAGTGATATATAAAATCATATATTAGTAAAATTTATCAGCCTTATCATAAGCTAATTTTTATAGTAAAAAAGATGATGGTATAAGATTAACACAGAATGTATAATTAACATACAAGTTAACATATAAATAATATTTAATTAGATAGTGATATCAAAATAGCATTAGAAATATAGATACACACATCTACAAGTTCTATGAAAAGCTTTATTAACATTAAAATAAGTAATAATCTTTATGAGAGACTCAGATGAAATATTTTATTTCAGATGTTTTATTTACATAGATGAGTGAAATTCTTTCCTTTTCAAGTAGATCGGTTCATGACGTGAAAATTAAGGGTTTCACAAAATATTACTTCTGGATATATGCATTAAGCAGCTTTTAGAGCACAAAGTAAAGTATCACATATATAAAAAGAAGCTGCATAAGTTTCAATTTTAGAGTTCCTTTATTTTAAGCTACTTCTTAGATTTTTAAGACCTTGAGATTTCTTATTTAATGCTAAGCATTTTAGAACTGTCTTTTAACTATATGCATAGTTACAGTGCTATACAACTAAATTATAAATTACATTTTTTTTTACCAAGGAAGGGAACACGAAATGACTATTTTAGAAAGTTTCATGTATTTTTAACTACAAAATGAGAAATCCAGCAAATAAAAGGTGAAAAATGAGAAATAGTCTTTCTCCCATAACAGGAAAAAGGAACAGATCCTTACCCTTCTCATTATTTTTCACTGATGTGACACCGAGGGCTTAGCCAATGTCTTGAGGGGTAATATAATGCAGAAAGAATCCTTGAATATACAGCTCTTGAATCAATCAAAGCCTCATCTCCTGTCACTAATGAGATTATTGTCTGGAGCAAAATATTTATTTTCTTCTTTAAAGGGAAGTAACTCACTTCATTGCAGTCACCTTGATCTTCTCTCTTAGCACACAGAGAAGCTGGATGAAGTCAAGGGCTAACAGGAACATGTTGCTTTGATGATTCCTATCTGGGAATTTGGGACCAGTGGAAATGACAGTTTTCTAGATCTTGGAGAGCTTCTGCTGTTCTGAATGATCTAAGTGTGGCAAAATGAGAGTGTACACTTTTTTCAAATCACCTTTGATCTTTAGGGATAAAAGTTAGAGAATCGCAGAATTGTTGAGGTTGTAAGGGATCTAGAAGGGATCTGAACTAGAAGTCATCTAGTTCAGCCCCCCTATTCAAGCACGTAGAACTGGGTGCTCAGACCATGTCTAAACTGCTTCTGACTATCTTCAGAGTGACCCACAGACTCTCTGGACAGCCTATGTCAGTGATCAACCACCTTCACAGTAACATTGTTTCCTGATATTCCTGACAGAACATCCTCTGTTTCAGTTTGTGCCCATTGCCTCTGGCCCTGTCACTGAGCATCACTGAAAAAAGCCTGGTTCTGTCTTTGCAACCTCTCTGGAAGTATTTATGTACATTGATAAGATCCTTCCTGAGCCTTCTTTTCTGCAGGCTGAACTGGCCCATCCACCTCAGTCTTTCCTCATATGTGAGCAGCTTCTGTTCTTTCATCGTCTTTGTGGCACTTCTTTGGACTCTCTCTAGTATGTCTATGCCTCCAGGAAACACAAGACCGCACAAGGACTCCAGATGTGACCTTACCAGGGCTGAGTAAAGGCAAAGGATCACTCCCTGCTTATTTGTTGGCATGGGCCACTCGAGCTTGGAGTAGGTGGTCCTTGAATATTAAATCAGGACTTTTATGAGTGCCTCTTCCTCCCCAGACCTTATCCTTTAGGACTCGTCCAAGCATACATTTGAGCCAGCCAAAGTCTGCTGTCCTGAATTCCACGGCTGAGATGGCTCTTCACTCTTCTCCCTGCTCTCAGTACAATCTCATATTCACAGCAACCTAGGCTTTCAACCTAGACAACCCCAACAAGCCTTTCTTGTTTGTGAGCATGATGTGCGTCAGGACACATGTTCTTTGGCTCCTCCATCGCTCGAATGATGATCAGAGATCTTCAGGAAGTTCCTGGACTGCTACTCCTCTACTATATTGGAGTATAGTAAAAGGGGTGTTTTGTTTATTTAAATGGTCCTGAGAATTATATAAAGGATGTCACTTTCTTTTTCTTTTACCAACACTTTAGTGAAAAAATACTTTCCATCCATTTAGCACTTTTTTGACACCTTTGCCTGCTTGTCATCAGAGTCACTGCAGTAGAGTAAGGGGCTTTCTCTCTTTACTGTATAAACTATAAAAAGGTTTCAGGTTTGAAAAGACTTTCCATAGAAAGAAGACACTTTGCCGAAAGGTACATCGGAAGACACTGCTGTTAAGTTACTTTGAGTCTTATTATTGCCATAAATTTCTCCTCAGCTTCCCAAGTGAGTGCTTCATTCCTGAATATTCCTCCCAATTCTCTTTTATTCAGAGAACAGCAGAAGTAAATGAGTAAGTTAGCTGAAGATCCTAAACTGACAGGCTTAGTCACTGATGCTAACCTTTATGAGCCCTATAGACTCCTCTTTAAATAATAGCCCCTTAAGGGAACATAACCCAAAGTTATGATCCCTTTTAGAAGGGACTATTTACCACAGACATTGGAACAAGGGACTGTTTTCTTCAGTGTTTGGGGTTGTCTCATGCAATAGTATTATCTCAGACTGAAAAAAATAAACACATTCACAAATTTTATTATCAAATGTATCATCCTGGGTCACTAAAGATAGGCTTTTAAATATGTAAATAGAAAGGAAATTAGTTACTGCAATTCCCTTTGGCTCTGGCTGGCTGCATTGTTTTGGGATTTTTTTATTTGTTTTTTGTTTGGGTTGGGGTTTTTTTGGGGGGGGGGGATTGGGTTTTTTTCATCATAGCCTTTCATGTATACAGAATATACAGAATATACAGAATGGTATGCCCATGTATAGATATCATGTGTCTAGCTTTCAAGCACTCATGTTTAAAAGTCTCGTGCACCAATCCATTAAAAATGGAGTCCTCCTTCATTCGTGTTTTCTTATAGACTCACATGTTTTTGCACTTGTCAAATATGATTGCAAGAACAATTTTTAGATGTAAATATAATATAGATGGCTATAAATATGTTCAGTATTCATATTTAAAATTTTAAAATATGTTTAGCTGTATCAAGCAGTAACTAATCTTTAAAGTCAGCAAGAGGAATTTCATTCAGGTTGGTATCTGCCTCTAAAGAAGTAAATTACTGTTGTTTCTCCATAGTTCATTGAAGGGAACAGCAATTCCTCTGAACAGAAACTTTACACATTTGCCATTAATTTAGGTTTTAATAGGATTGCCAAAGTTAGTTCATATAAATTTATTCATGAGCTGGAAACGTAAACCTCTGAAACTATATCTTAAGGTCAAAATCTTTTCCTTGGATAATCTATGGTGATCCATAACTGGTGTTCTTCCTTTTATACAAATAAACTAAACTTTCAGTTACACGGCCCCATCAGCCATTACGCATTTTTTATTTAAAAACAACTTAGTTGGAGTCAGTGGGTATTTTTGTCCTAGTCCCGCCTTTAAACATAGAGGGAGAGACGACATTCCTCTATTAGGGAAACATGGCGATGCTATAGAATTTATTGGCTTTCTGTGAATACCTGCAGATAGATCCTGAGGTGATCTAAAAGTTCTTACATTCATCCTTTTTCCACAGAAATTTTGTTTCAGATTATCCCATGCATGCTAAGAAAACTAGTTAATTTTAGGTGAGGAAGGAATGGTGGATGTGTTGTCCCCTATAAAATGGAATAGTGTGTGAAGAGTTGTCTCCAAAGAATAGCCAGAAGCAGGTCAAAAACTGGGTAAGAACCAGAGACTAAGGTAACAACAGAACCTTGTGGTTGATGTCTGGTACTGGTCAGCTGATCCAGGGCAGCCTATTGAAAAACTCTTCTTGCTCTGGCTACAGGAGGCTTCGTGCTCACAGGCTCTTGTCCTGCCAGAGAAGTTCAACCACGTCAACATCTGCTGGGAAAGCATGACAAGCTGTAGGCAGTCCAGGAGACTCCTGGAATGCATTAAGGATAACTTCTTAAGCAAGGTAATAGACAACCCTACCAGAAGAGATGAGGCACTGGACCTGTTGATTGTCAACATAACTGAGCTAATCAGTGGTGTGAAGTTTGGAGGCAGCCTGGGCTGTGATAAGTATGGTGGATTTTGCAGCCCTGAGGGATATGGGCCAGTCAAAGAGGACAGTCAGAACTCTGAATTTTGGGAAAGCAAAATTACAGCTCCTCAAGGAGTTAGTCAGTAGCACTCTCTGCTAAGCTGCCCTCAGGGGCAAGGGAGTAGGAAAGACTTGACAGACTCTAAGGATGCTTTCCATAGAGTGCAAGAGCTCCCAATCTCCAGGTGTAAGAAATCAGCCAAGGAAACCAAGAGACCAGTGTGGCTGAGTCAAGTAACAACACCTGCTGGTCAAACTAAAGTGCAAGAAGGGAGGGAGGTTGAGAGAATCAGGACTCTTAATCCTGAAGAAGAGAAGGCTGCAGAGAGACATTATTACAACATTTCGCACTTAAAGGGATCCTATAGAAAAAATGAGGACAGACTTTTTAGCAAGGCCTGTTGAGATAGGACAAGGGATAGTGGGTTTTTACTGAATGACGGTCCGTTTAGATTACATACAAGAAAATTCTTTACAATGAGAGTAGTAAAACACTAGAACAGGTTGCCCACAGAGGGGGTGGAT
Source organism: Falcunculus frontatus (assembly GCA_013398115.1). Classification (NCBI taxonomy): domain Eukaryota; kingdom Metazoa; phylum Chordata; class Aves; order Passeriformes; genus Falcunculus; species Falcunculus frontatus. Next base: position 2,182,738 of record VZRV01023440.1, on the reverse strand, counting down.
TTCCCATAACTCAAAACATTCAAGGGCTTTAAGCCACCTTAACGCGGAGTGTAGGGTCGATGGACCAATGCTGCATTTTTCCACAGTGTCCCTTGTGGAGCCGCTTTGGCAGTGCCTCGCTAGCACCCACCCAAGCACCCAGTCTCACCCTTGCCGATGGACGCAAGCAGCCACTCACACACAAAGTCTCTGCACATTCCAGAGACAAAGAGGCAGGAGGGATTCATTGCGTGTGATTCTGAGGCATTTATTTGGTCTGCATCACGGACCGCGAACAACCGCGCCTGAAGGGGAACAGAGGCAAAGAGCCTCGAACAATCACACGCGCGTGGTTTTACCCCAAGGGGCACAAGGTGCGGGCAGAGCATCAGTAACCAATAATCTGAGGGCTCAGGGGGAAGGCAAGGANAAAGGAGAACTTTCTAGCACAGTGATGTGGGGAGAGACAAGTTAGTAGCAACATGGGGGGTGTCATGTGGACTTAGCCACTGCAGCACCACCTGACGTAGTTGAACACGTCCCTGCTCATTGCAGGGGATTGCACTAGATGGCCTTTAAAGGTCCCTTCCAAAACAAGCTATTCTATGATTCTATGATAAGATACAGTTTTATAAATTGCTGTGTACATATAGTGACAGAGATCCTAAAATTAATTGCAGTAACCAAATGACTCAGCCAAAAAAACCCTGTAGAAGTTTCAATTTAGATAAGTTAAAAATCCACCCGTACAAGTGGTGAATAAATAAATAAATAAATAAAGTTTGAGATTTTGAGAGAAATTCCTGAAGTAATACTGCAAGCTGGTTGAATGCTGAAACATTATGTTGATCTCATTTTTCACTGAAAGCATAGAAAAAAAAAAAAAAACATTCTGAGAAGAAAAAGAGCTATTTATTGTTGTCTTCTGTTCTCTGAACACACTGCCTCATATAAAATGTGGTTCTCTGGATGTGATTTTTTCTTATTTGTGGCAGACTAAAATGGTCCTGCAATTTTTTAGCCACTGTTCCTTATGAAGGAAAAAAAGGAATTATTGAGTCTTCCTCCCAACCTCACCCACCCAGTCTCTCTTAATTTTCTACTGTCCATGCAAACTTCACTTAAAATAATGAGGCAGAGTAGTTGGTGGAGGAGTCAGAGTCTACACAGCTTCAGCAACTGCTATTTATCAGAGGACAAAAATAAAAAAAGTTTTAAGCAACTCATACTTAAGTACGTTTCTTCCAAAAAGCTTTGTTTTTTTCAACCAGGTTGAAAAACCCCTGAGGAAACAGGTTGAATGAAGTATGTATTTAGTTGAATGCAGACTGAAGCACTTGCTTTCCCAGTATTTCCCATTGGTACTGCAAGGACAGAGGAGGAGGAATACATCAAGCTGTGCACTAAACATTATACAAAAATCCAAGAAATCACAGGGAATACCATGGAGGTTAGAGATTTAAAAAATCTGAGAAATTCAGCATCAGCCTAGTTTGTAAATGTTACCTGGTTTGGATCAAATCAACTCAAGGTATTATTTACGAAATTAGACACTCTGCTTGGTGTAATAGAATTATATGAATGATACTACAGTTATTTTCTGGTTTACCTACCAGACTTACCTACACTTAAGATAGTTTTGATAGCTATAATAAGGACAGTGAAAGAAGTTGTGGTTTTTTCAATAATACATTGTATGTTTCTACTTAAGTTTCAAGACTACTTTAAATTGATCAACTACACTGAAAAGAGCTCTGAAATGCCTGTAGTGGAAAGTTCTCCTAATCAATACACTGGTGTTGAACTGATGGGACAGGTTGGTCTTCCCATGAGTTTCTGTGAGCAGAGAATAATCTGTCCACAAGCCAGCAGTGTGTCCTTGTGGCCTGGAAAACCAATGGTATCCTGGGCTGCATTAGGAAGAACATTCCCAGGAGGTCAAGGGAGGTGATCCTGCCCCTCTACTCAGCCCTGGTGAGGTCACATGTGGAGTGCTGGGTCCAGTTCTGGGCTCCTCAGTACAAGAGAGATTTGGAGCTCCTGGAGTGGATTCAGCTGAGGGCAATGAAGATGATTAAGGGACTGGAGCATCTCTCTGATGAGGAATGGCTGAAGGAGTTGGGCCTGTTCAACCTTGAAAAGAGATGATTGAGAGAGGGCCTTATCAACGTCTACAGGTATCTGAAGGGAAGGTGTCAAGACAATGAAGCCTGGCTCTTTTCCATAGCCCTGAGCAATAGGACAAGAAGCAATGGGTGGAAACTGGAACACTGTAAATCTTAGTGAGGTGCACAGGAAGTTCCACTTGAACACGAGGAAGACATTTACTTTGCAGTGACTAAGCACTGGAACACATTGCCCAGAGGCTGGAGTCTCCCTCACTAGAGATATTCAAGAACCCTCTGGACACAATCCTCGGGGACCCTGCCTGAGCAGGAAGGTTGGATCAGATGGCCCACTGTGGTCCCTTCCAAACTTATCCATTTGGTCATTCTGCGATTCTGTGAGGTCACCAGGTTCCTAAGTGAAGGAGTAGAAGTTTTGAAAGGTCCAGCTTAAATTGTTTTGGAAGGAATGAGCACAGAAAAAATAATCATTATTCATAAAGAAATGGCCTAAAGGCTAGATAGTCTGAAACACAGACAGGGGATCTGCCAGGAATCTGCTGGAGGGAGATGAAATGATGGTAAGTCACAACCAGCAAAATTTTTTGAAGAAAAACAGTTTTTACTGTGACAGCACGTATCTCAGTACATATAATTTATCCCTATTATGACAGCCCATAGGTTGCAAAATTAATTCCTGTGCAAGGAAACAAACCAAACCTTTATTTACTATATTTCAAGACAAAAAACATTCCTAAAGTGTGCAAGACTCAACCAGGCACATAAAGTTTGTTATAAAGACCTACACGTTCCAGTTTGTCAGTGGTGCAGAAGACATATATATATAATACCAACAATCCTGATCCAATATTTAGTAGTTTGGAGGTTTTTCATGAACCTCAATAGGCTGCTTATAACAAAAATGGGAACTTTATGGGAATTATGATTAGCCAGAAAGATAACAACTGTTATCAACAAAATATTTTTCCATCTTCATTTACACAAATTTCATTCAAAATGATGGAGGAGTGTTGCCTATTCACAGAAGATAACAAAGATGACCTTAGACAGAGAAAATATGCAGGATGTGGTTTCTCTTAAGCTAAACCAGCAGCTACAAAAAGAAGTGTGGTACAGGGGTCTATGACCATTTTTTTTGCTCTCTTTGAACTCTTTATCAAAAGGTTCACTGTTTCTTCAGACTTGAAGATATCTTCTCCTCAATTTCTCTCATAATAGAAAATAAAAATACCAAGAAATTCTGGGCAAGTTTTAAATTCTGATTTTTAAAAATATTCTTTAAAATCTTATGTATTAGCAAGTCTACATTTGATGCATGCTGCTATTAAAGTTACTCAGGAATATCTTAGACTAGTCCTTTTTTAATTTATTTTGGGTTTTTTTTTTGTTTTCTACCTCCTGTTTTCTTATGTTTTGCAGATATATTTACATGAACTAATTTCCACTTAGAGAGGAAACAAATGGCAGAGGGTATGTTACTGTGTTTTAGGATGGGGTTTTTTGCTATTTGGAACTGCAAATATTACCTATTACTCAAAAGTTCTAATAATTTTTTTTTTTATGATTTCGTTTTTAAAAATTCCACAGCTTCTTTGCATTTTTCCATTACAAGACCCAGAGCCCAAACTCTTTCGAGTTCTAACAGAAACTGAAAATCAGGAGCAGTATGTAATTCCTTGACATTCTCTGACTCTCCTCCTTGCTCCTTTCTTCTCCTCGTCCCCCTATCAATATTTAAGAAGCTCATAAAATGAGAAAACCTGTAATTAAATAGAGTTTCAAAACCAAGTTTCTGCATCTTCCAGCTATTTCTGTGGCAAGAATTTCTATTAACTGAGAATTATAACCAACATTGTCAGGAACGTAGTTAACCTTCAAACTGACTTGAAATTGGATTATTTTGTTTCAGCTTCCACATTTCACTCTGATTTATACCATTCTTAGATTAAATTTAAATATTTATGTTAAATTCATATTTTTATATGCTTTAATGATTGGGGTTTTTTTCCATAGATCTCTAAATGCGTGAATACCCTTTTCATACAAGTATCTAAATTTTGTGCTAAAATCATTGTACTCTGATCTTCCTAGAATCATAGAAATTAAAAAAGGAAAATGACCATTGAGATAGATGTGAATTCCACTATCAGTAATGTCCAAATTGCCTTAAAAAACCCCACATTTGCTTCTACCATCCAGACTAAATATCCTATTGAATTATATTTCACCAAAAATGTGGAAAGTGCATGAAGACAATTTATTCCCCACTCTTTGTGTCAGTGGTATTTGGTGACATTGTTCTTAAAGAACTGATGGGAGAAGTGAAGACATGGAATTGTGTGGGTCGATATACTTCAGTATGAGACAGTTCACACTTTTCTTCTGTACAGTCGGAAAGAACTGAATATCCTTAAAGTTAAAAGTCCTTCTGAAATTCTTTCTGGTGTACCATAGATCTGCTGTGCTCTCAGAAGCATGTCTGTGCCAAAAGAGCTTAACACCAGCTAGACAGTTAGTGACCTTAGTCAATATTTACTTAAACTGTACAGATTTAGTTCTTTTAATATTTACTCATTAATCAGTCTGGTTACTTTTACTTACATTTACTTATATTTACTTGCCTGCAAATTCCTAACAATTGGTCAATATCTTTTTGGTAATGTGGTATCCAGAACTGAATAAAAGAAACTTTCAAATACCTTTATTATTATTACTACTATTATGTTGTGGTCTGTAGTTTCTGCATTGGCATGGCAAGCCACAACCTTCCCGGAGAGCGCTGCGGGGCGGCATCGGGGAGAGAGCGGCTGTTCCGCTTCCCGGAGCCCTCCCGGGCGGCCCCGCGCCCTTGCTCCGGCTGGCTGCCGGCTCCACAACACGGCAGCGATAAAGGAGGAGAGAAGGCTCTCCGCATGGGGACCACACGACTTCAATCACATGGCGACGAACAGCTTCCCAGAGGCAGAGAGGCCACATGGCAGCCCGTTTTGGGTTTTATCTGGGGACGGGGGGCGCAGAGAGCACGTGGACTGCTGGTTTCCGGGTGCAGGGGCGGCACATGGGCGGAGTTGGGGTACCAAAACCAATGGGAAAAACCCGAGGGAGTGGCCAGGACCAGGGGCAGGGAAGGGCAGAAACTCAGCAGGAAAAGGAGGGGGGAAACACAGCACCGCAGTATTATTATTAACTACAAACACTTCATATTACAAATGTACCCATCAGGCCCAAGTTTTAATAATAAATTTTGATTTGGCCTCAAATTCAATTGCAAGATGAATCAGTTGTCGATACTTTTGACACCATTAAATACTTAGTGCTGAGTTACTTTTGCCTAAGTACGTGTAAATTATGTACCCAGGTGAAACTTCTTTATGAGAAAAGCCCTCTGAAATTATGGCTTGATATGTCTGGATTGCCTTTTCAAATGTATCAAATCCACTATGAGCAAAACAGACCAGAAATGAGAAAGTCATAGCAGATAGTTTTATAACTGCCACTACTATTGTGAAACAGAGCACTCAGGAAACATCTACAAAAGTATTTTGCAAAGGCATTTTTAACACCTTTCAAATTAATATGTTTAGGATATGACAGATGTGAAATCTCTTTGACTCAAAGAGCACTTCAGTGACGTTTGGAAGTCCTTGAAGGCTGTAAGAACAGCCATGAGCCTGGCATAAATTAATTTTCCTATGTATCAGCTCTACAGGCAAGCTGCAGACAGCTTCAAGAAGTGCCTGGCAATGAAATGAGTCTCCCAAACCTCCTCTTGCAAGCCCTTTAAAAGAATTTAAATAAAAGACATTTTCTCTTTCTTCAAGAAAGTAATATTCTCGTGACTCACCAGTGCATTGTATACATTCTGGCTAGTAGGACCTTAAAAACCTGTTTGTGAAAAATTCATGAGGCACTCAAAGCTAGGTATAATGTTATTTGAAATGGACATTTATATGATGAGTACTGTTGTTACTACCTTTATGTTTCTAAGATGTAGGCAAGAGATTTAGCTGATCACCTTCTTTCTCTAGGGAACCATTGTGCTACTTCTAGTCCAAAAGTTTTGGAAAGTGTCACAGCACCAGCTGGTAAATGGGTAAATCCCAAGTGTGAGGGAGAGTCCCACAGGTCAATATGATGTACAGCAAGCCTCTGTAAGCAGTTAGCATGAGAAGCACTGGTATGTAAGCATGGCAAAGATACAACTATTAAGCCTGACACTACCTGAATTAGTGGAAGCTGCACTAAGTCTTGAAAATGTCTCTTTAAACATATAAGCTGACAAGTCCTGAAGAGAGGTTTGTTGCAAGGCAGTGAAAGTATGAATGGAACAAGTCTGTGAAAGTGAGATAGAACAGTACATTACATTCTGGGAACAGTAGATTCGGGTAGTCTTAATATCACTAAGATCACTAAACAGAGGCTTCAAGATAACGAACATTAAAACCACATGTATATGAAGTTAGTATTAGCTGGAGGATTTCTGCAATAGTCAGGCCACAGATCTTCTGATGTTCTGTATTCTATCAGAAAGGAAGAGATAATTGCTTTGAACACTATTCAATGTATGATAGAAAGGGTGCTTCTTGTTCTTTTCACCAGCGTTGTAGATCAAAAGCAGCACTATTAAAGCTGATGAAGTTAAACACTTATGAAAACAAAAACTTTTTAATGAGAATCCAGCCCAAAGTACTGAGGTTTTACAGAACCTTTATTGTATGTCAGTACCTAGAAAATATGATCAAATTTAAACTTGACAAAATAAGTGACAGGAGAGCAAGTGTTTATGGAGTATGTAGTACAAAAGGTCATGGCATTCCTGTCTGTTTATGTACACTGGAAGCAAAACTGAAGGAAGTCTTTTCAGAAATGGCGCTTTCTCAGAGTTTAATGTAAAGCAGAATCTCAGAGATGAAAACAAAGAAAACATTTTAAGATGTTCTGTTCTGAATTTAAGCTGATCCATCAAGGAACTTAGTGTTCCTGGAATTACAGATGGGGATTTTGGGGAGATTTCTTTCTTTGGAAAATTATAGTTTGAATATTAGAGATCTGATAGTAGTTTATCTGAAATGTAATTAGCATTGAATTGTAACTAGGCATGGATGCCAGGAGGAATGGCTTTAAGTTTTATTACTTTTCATGAAGACTTGTGGTTACGTGTTGCTACATACTGCTGTTTTCTAATGTGATGCATGAGGAATGCCCATAAAAGAATGTTATCCATAAACTTACTCTTTCCAGCCCTATACGTATGGACAAAGAAAAATTATAGACTAAACACACGAAGACTAATTATATTGGCAAGGAAAGAGCAATTTAAGCATTTCAATACGTTAATACTGTCTCATAATCAATTAACAATTTCTTCACACATTATTTGCTGATGAGATTTTCTTCAAGTTGGCGAATATTTGTAAAACAAAAAGGACTACAAAATTTCTTTTTTCATGTGTAAGCTTGATGGAGTGGATAATAAGAAAATCTGAAGATATTTATCCTTTTTTTAATGAGTACTTAAATTTTTGTTCTTATTAATTCAGAAGTCAAGACAAACACTATTTAACTTGAAGCATGTGAATGCTGCCTTTGGTGTGACTGTATGAAATTAATCACATGCTCTATTGGATTAGATCATGAATATATATTGATTTCACTGAGTTGCCAGGAAAGGAAAGGAGTTGCAGTCAAAGCCAAATAGTTTAGGTTTATATTTGTGTACAAGTTCTTTGTGGCAATGTATATAAAACTAAGCGACAATTTTATTAACCTGGCTTATTTCACTGATGAAATAAGAAAAAAAAATAGTGACACCGGGGTCAATGTCACGTTCACAAACATACACATCACTTCTGCAGTCTTGCCAACTGCTAGCAGACTTGCAACATTACAGGATCATTAAGAAATTCAAATGGGGTTAACCAAATATTTATAGATGAAGTCACTGAATGCCAGTGATTTTCTGTTTCTAGTTCCAATGCTAGATATTAAAATCTATGTTTCATATTCTGTTACCTTTGTTCTTGGACTTTAATATCAATGCTCAATAAACCAATTCCACCAGTTAGAAGGAATATAAGTTTTTAATTTAGAATTAAGTTTAGAAGGTATTTAGGAGATTATGATTTTCTCATTTCTTATCCTTAAAAAAGAGCATCTTTCTGGCCCATGGTCAGGTTTATAGTGATCTCATCCGCACAACACCTTTGTCTTATCTGAATCCAGTCAAAAGAAAGAGCTTTGTAAACACAATCCTTCTGTTGGAGAAAGACCGTTTATATGAACTAAAATATTTGTATGAAGAAAAAATGCAGGATTATTTTCACATTTCTACTTCCTCATTGTCTTCCTACCCTTTGAAATTTCTCAAGCAATTTTAAAAAATATTTTTGATGTAGAAATCTTCTCCTGTCCCTGAGTTAAAAGGAAATATGCAGCTCAGGATTAATATCTGCATATTTTACAATTGATAACATGCAAGTAGAGTTGGGGAAATCAAACTTGTAGCCTGGAAGCCCATATCCAGGGTGCGGATTTAATCTTCAATCATAGAAGAGAGCAAACAATGAAGAGCAAGCCAGACCTCTTAACATGATGTGGAGAGTATAATACCATATTGGTACTGACTGCAATGACAAAAAAATTTTAAAATTAGGGTGTATAAGATTATGCAGAACGATATCTCAGAAAAAGTGCAAATATTTGCATGTTATTGTTCCAAAAGAGGATGAAGGAAGATTTTTTTTTCAATAGTTGAAATAATTTCTTTCTTTTACAGTTTTGATCTTCAAATACAAGTTCTCTGGTTTTATTCTCTTGTAGAAGGAGCAGAGATGTTTGTGTACTCCTTCTTTGTGTCGTTATGAGACAACTGAGTGAAAAAAGACCTGACACCAAAAGTTGAAGATATAAATGGTATTTCTACTTCACAAATAAATATATACATACGTTAAATGAATATGTATATTTCTGTTCTCATAAACAGGATCTCGCTGATACAAGCAGGACATGGTTACAGAGAGCAGGAAGCTTTGCTGTGACACACACTACAGCCTTTTGTAGAAAGATACAGAAAAGATAAGAGAGTCCAGAAAATAAAGAGTATCCTTAATATGTTTAAAAAGAGAATGGTAGGCAAGAAACAACCAATTGCACTGTTATCAATTTAATGCTCCCTTCAGACTAAAAAAAATGAATGCAGTCTAATGTATAATAACTTGCAGCCGTTGGTAAATGATCATAGCAATATTTCTTCACAGTCTGCCCTTCTGATGGCCCTGTAATATACACTGTTGAGGTTAGAAAAGTAAGAATCCTAACACTAGATACATCACTGATTCAGGAATGTATATCCTAAGCAAAAAAGCCTATGGAACATGCACAGCTCAGATAATTATGATTCATTTGAAAAAAACCACAGTAGGTACATTCAGAGTCTAGCTTTTTCCAACAAATAGAACTAACTAAATAGAAAACTTTAGCTTTCATATAGCTTTTAGTAAGACATCCTGTAGAATTTGTATTGAACTGCTTAAAAGCAGAAGTTAGAAAGATTAACTTCTTATTAGTTTCTGTAACTTCTAAATAGATTTCCTATAAAAGTGTACTCCATTGTTAATTTCTGCCCAGTTTGTCTGTAAACATGTGCTCTGGAGTACAGACTTTTGTGACACTGTAGTCTAGATGGAGAAATTACATGGATGATAAAAAGTGAAAAGGGTAAGAAATTGGATCCGCTCTGTTCCTTCTTTGTCATCATATGATCAAAAAATAGCACCTGAAATATTATCTGATTTTCCATAATGCCTAATTCAGCAGTTCCCCAATCAAGAGATAGTATGAAAAGTTTCCAAAAAATTGTATAAACACAACTAGAAAGTTTGTAGCAGCCCTTATTTACTACTGTCCTTTGAATACACAGCCTGGCTGCTCAGGAGAACAGAGTGACCAAGCTGATCAGTGATTTCTATGACATCCCTGAAAATGAGAATTCTGATTCTGTGGAAGAACTGTTACACAAAAATAGTAGTCTCCAGAACAGAGTGAGGAGGTTTTGTTTGATACACCTATCTTAATCTCTCAATATAAATTTTCAGCCTACTATCAATATTTGCTTTAATTGTTTTTTATTTTTGTTTTGTAGCTAGAAGGTGATACCCTGTCTGTATTATACTATCTTTCCCATCATCTGCTGGAAGTCTTTAAAAAAACAGTCAGCAGGAATTAATGTTCCCTTTTCCATAGGAAATGGATTTCAGTGACTAATTCATTAACTAGACACAAACTCTATATTTGTAAATGTTGGGATTTTTTTTCTGGAATCAATTCATTAATGATGCTGACTTGATACTATAGCATGTGAAGAAAGAAGGTAATAAGAGAGATGGATAGTCAGATAGAGAAATTTGAACCTTTTAGATGGCTCATTCCTGAGGCTGTTCAGCACTTTATCTCATAAAAAGTGTACCATGTTTGCTGAGGTGTATTATCTCTCAGACACTCTTTAATGTTTAGTTCAGTCATTTATTTAAAGGCACTTTTCTTATTGGAATTTATACTGGAATTTCACTTCATATGGCTAAATCATGTAATACTGTGCATGTTTAAAATTGTCATAGAATATTTTGGTTTCAAAGGTGATGTACGTATCTGTTCTTTTGTATGTTATTCTGAGTTTCTCTTTAAAATTCTTAGTTGCCTAGTGACTACATTTTTAAAGATAGCTTTAGTTTCTAATGATATAGTTTTGCTGTGGAATTAACTATATCTGCATTTTTCACCTTCACAAGCCTATTTCTTGTTTACCAAAAGTCATACGATAATAAATGAGATCCGCTCTCTCTTCTCTGTGGTAACCAGGCCCAGCTCCCACAGTGTCTTCTCATAAGAGGAGACACCTCACCATCCTTGTGGCCTCTGCTGGACCCTTTCCAGAAGCTCCTTGTCTTTTTTGTACTGAGTAGTCCAGAACTGGATACAGCACTCCAGGTGTGGCCTCACTAGGGCCAAGCAGAGGGGGAGGTGTCACCTCCCTTGGTCTGCTGGCCACAGTCCTCCTGATGTACCTCAGGATACCACTGGCCCTTCTGGCACTGCCAGCTCATGGTGAGTTTGTCATCCACCGATACTCCCAGGTCCTTCCCAGCAGAACTGCTCTGCCGTAGGTCAGCCCCCAGCCTGTGCTGGTTATTCCTCCCCAGGTGCAGGACCCTACACGTGCCCTTGCTGAACCTCATTAGGTTTCTCTCCTCCCAACTCTCCAGTGTATTGAGGCCCTGCTGAATGGCAGCACAGCCTTGGGGTGTGTCAGCCGCTCCCCCAGTTTCATGTCAGCAGCAATCTTGCTGAGGGCACATTCTATCCCTTCATCCAGGTCACTGATAAAGGAGTTGAATAAGACTGGACTCAGTACTGATCCCTGGGGAATGCCACTGACCACAGGCCTCCAACTGGATTCTACTCTGCTGATCACGACCCTCTGAGCTCTGCCATTCAGCCAGTTCTGGATCCAACTCGGTGTCCATTCACTTAACCCACATTTCCTGAGCTTACCTATAAGGAAGTTATGACAGACCTCCTTTCTGCCTTGTGACCCAGAATCCACACTTCCCATCTCCCTGGATCAGAATCCCTCACCATTTCAGAAAATCCTGTGTATGCTGCCGAGAAAGGTATTATCAATAAACAACTACAACATCAACCATATCCATCAAAATGCCCTTTTAGGAAGTTACTTTCAGTCATTACCTTCCTCATAGAGTCGTTTTCCACTATCTTTTTTTTTTTTTTTTAATTTTTAGATTTATGCCGCTTTGTTTCTAGAAATATTTTCTTTAAACGTACCTTACTTTTATAACCTCACTTAAAGTAGAAAGCACTTTTTGTATAATTCTACAAACATTCTGCAATTGCCATATTTCTCTCACAGATTTGAGACTTCTGTCATGCTGTGCTATATTATCCTTTTTACTATGGTTTCCTTTTCTGCGTGTCAATAATTCTTGGTCTATCCCTCTACCAAACTCTATCATCATCTTATAAAAGCTTAGCATAAGCATTATGAAATTACCTGTGGATATGTTTGCATTGTGGCGAGAGCCACATGCAAAAAAGAGATTTCATGCTTCTGAAACACTTAGCAACATTTATATTAGTATCCCCCACCCACCACCCAAACTGATCATCCAGAAATGTGCCTAACTACTTTCCTAATTAATAAATAAATAGTTATACCTGAATTCCTTCTGTCTAGAAATGACCTACATTTCAAATGCTGGTTTCGATCCTAAAGCTAAAGTGTTTGCCAGAATGGGGACATAATATTGAGAGACATCCCTGCCACCATGTTCAGGAATCTGTATTGCTCTTTCCTCAGATACCTGTCTCTCTCTAAAGCTTGCCATTTCTTTTCTTTCTTCCTTAGAACTCTCTAAACTTACATTTTCTATTACCCTCTCATACTGCTCTCTGTAATATAAGGTTGCTTCTTTTTCTAGAGAAACACAAAATGAGATATTGTGACTTTGAAATTGGTTTTGTACAATAATATTGCATTACATAGAATAATAGTCTTATAAATGCAGTCAATTGAGGATCAAATATAGTCCATATCAGTGAAAAATAAAAGGTGTCTTCTTCATTTCTTCTCTCTGTAATGTACTGTGTAGCAGGAGGAAAGCTGCCACATGTAACACAGACAAATGATTGATAATTCTCAGGACCCAAAGCATATTTTAAACTGGTCACCTCAAATACTAGAGCAATGCATGTTGCCTTTTGTTTTTCTTGTAGTCCTCTTCAACGTTGTATTTTGGAGATAGTAGTGGGGGCTTTCAGTAAAATAAAACAACAGGAATTTCTGTTCAGACTGTGACTGCTCGTAAGCTTCTCTGAATATCAAAGCAGTTAGCATGATTTAGATGGAAAATTAGACTAGAGAGCAAAGGGAAACCAGCTGCTAACAGAGAAAAGTGCAAGAAACTGGAACTGGCATTTAATTATCTTTGATACCTCTACTACTCTGTCAAATCTGCCTAAAATCAATAGGTTCAAAAGCTACAGGAATAGGGAAGAGACATAGACATACACAGACAGATGTGCACGCTGACCTTCCTCCCATAGTGAACATTGCTACAAAGCCTCCTTGGCTGAGGTGTTCAAGGGATGTTCTATGCTGCTCAAAGGGACAGCACACACCATGATGAGTGGCCAGATCTGTGTGAAGCAGAAAGGACATTCACTAGGCTTACACTGAGACATGCCTCATTTGTAGTCTGGATGCTGCACAAGTGCTTCGCAGCACATCCAGAAGCACACACAGTCACAAGTGGGTTAAGGAAACAAAGTCAAAGGTTATTTAATCCAAATGTTCCCCTGTTTACTCCACTGTTCAGGAGGAAATATGGCTACACAAGGCACACCTATTCCCCTCTGTTGGCTGGAACAGGTGGACAATACCAATCTCTATTTGAATCAAAGGTAAATGCCGTCGTTTGTTCTCTATGGTGCCTGAAAGAATGGCATTTCAATGTTTTGCCGTAGAGAGACTTTAAAACCCCCCAAAAGTTCAACCCTAGATAGTGCTGTGCTGAATGAAATTGGAGACAAAAGCAGACAGAAAAAAGTTGATAAGAGTGACAAGTGGAAATTTTATGTGTAAGGCAGGATAGTTACAAGGGTGTTAAGAGTTCACCAAATGCCTGATCAAGAACAAGATTTATATTTTCAGACTTCTTGAAATCTAACAATTCAAAATCTGATGAATTACCATTCCTCTACTGAAAAACCTTTTCATCATATCTACATATACATATGTATGTACGCATATATGTGTATATTTTTTCAGTTTAACTTTTTTCTAAGTTAAAATAATCCTTATATAGCATTCAATTTTGCTTCTATCTGCATGCATAAAGAATTAGATTGACCTAGGTCTAGATTTTCAAAGATTTTTTCTTTCCATTTTAACAAGGTGAAATAAAGTACTGTTTTCTCCTTGATGTATTCTATTCTCTTTCTTTCATGTAAAAAAATATTTCCTGTTTTGGTGTTTCCTCCCTGACATTTAAGGCACAAATCATCTCACAAGCATCTCTAACTAATCCCAGCAATGTAACAGTACGAGGATATTTTGATGGATTGGTTTTTATTTGTCTGCATCTGTGCCAAAACTGAAACTCCATTTATTTTGTGATGTGATGATGATAGTGTCACTCTTTTGTGCTTACCCCTTTTCTGTACTTTTTTTGCACAATGGAGTGTGGTTTCTAGAGTATATCAACAAACCTAGGAACTTGAAAAAGTACCTAAGGTCTCCTATTGAAAAAAAGGCTGTACTATGGGTGAAGAACTACTAATGTCCATTTTAACAGTTCATCCAATAAGCAATTGATCCTTCAAATAATTTATTTTTATCATCATTATGACTCCTGATTGCATTTTTTTAAAGGAAGGATCTTTTGTGAAGGCTGAATGGGTCAATTTGTCTAACTACTCCTCAATGGGAAAAATGCAAAAATGCAAAATAAGAAACAGGATCTTCGATCTGACAAAGCATATTTTAAAGAGTTCTTCAATAACAATTGATTAAAGTGGATTTTATTTTTATTTTTCAAAAAACATTTTCTGCTGTTTCAAACTAAAGGGTATTTTCCCTGAATTCTCTCTACTCTGCTTCACCATGACAGATGCCATAAGCGAGGTGTAGAAGGATGCAGAGTGAAGATAAACATTCCTAAAAGTGAGAAATCATTCAAGAGGCAGAAAGGGAGGACTAGAACTGTTAAAATGGATAGGCAATTGGATACTTCTATAGTGAAGGTAGAAGACAGAAGCAGGTTCATGCTTAAACTTTGCTCTGACACAGGGAGATATATGAGTCATGGATGGAATAAAAACTTCCCTGTGACTCTTAACCCAAGCCAAGTGATCTGTAGTTGTAAAAACCATATTTTTTTCTAGATATTTTCTATATATATCTGCAATGGAAAGTTGCAATTTATTTTTCAGTTGTTTCATCAAACAGAAATTGCTGACTTGCAAAGGTCAGTCAAAATGCAAATGTGATATAAACATTTATACTAACTGTATGTGCCAACATTTAGGAGCCTTTATTTTGTCCATTGAATACCATAAATCCTTGATCAAGTTCCATCATTTATCACCTCAAAAATTTCACAGCAAAAAGGTAAGGGAAAATAGAATAGGGAGAGGAATGAGAAACTCTGATAAACTGTAATTACACATATTGTTAGCACAAAGCAATGACTAATGCAAAATTATCTCTCTAGCCAAAGAATTGCTGAGAAACTGTTTACACAACTCTCATACAGAGTGAGTTCTCCTACTCCCTTTTTCTTTTAGTCAAATAAAAACTATCTTTAGTCTTGTCCCTGACTGGGAATGCTCATCATCTACAGCTGGAAGGCATTAGGTGTGTCCCTGAAGGACATCCTCCAACAGTTCCATCTGAAAGAAATCCAACAGTGCTCCAAAAATTTCCCTAATATGAGCTGAATCAAAATGAGCAGGAACCATTGACAAATTAATTGAAAATGATGTTTCTGTTCCGAACTAAACACCATTGCAAGCTCAACCTGTAAAATAGTTCTAGTTACTTGAATTAAATGAAAGCTGTTTACTTACCAATATGCAAAATAATGTTACATTGACTAAAATATTACAAAAAAGGCAGAGAGACACAAAAATTGTCTGTTCCATGACATTTAATCTAAGAATTTTAACTATTTCTTTGAACATTTTGATTATTTTTTCTAGACATATAAACAGTTCTGCATTGGTCTTAACACTGTTCACTTCTGCTAAAACTATGAATTTCTGAAAATCATTCATATATGTAATGATATCTGGGATATAATCCAAAATTTCTAACCTAATTATTGTAATTATGATAAAATAAGAAGGAAGTTGGAGAAGAAAGAATAATAACTATGTTTTCCCCCCCCACCCTCTGTCTCTCTATATTGCTAGTCCTATGGAGGCTGTGTCTTTTAAAATCTATGAACTGAGCACAGCTGAGCCCTGATCTCAGGTCTCTTCTTCCATAACATCAGTAGTAGCAGGCAAGCAAAAGACATCTATGGTACTACTCCTACACCTAAAGTTATGGATGTACTTAAGCGCTTTGCTGATTTTGACCTAGATGAGGAGCTGGGAGGGAACTTGCTACTTGAGGCACGAACGGTGGTTGTTGAATGTCTGTAAATTCCACCTCACTGATCACCATATTTCAAGTAGTCATATTATTTCACCACTTGCTAATTGATATTCACCCTCCAGTGATGGATAAAAAAGCTTAGGTGCAGTTATGTTGTTGTTTCTATTGTCAATTTTTTTACCAATTTTGCTAAATTTTTGTCATCATATTTTAGGTAGGTATATTACAATAAATGTTGTTTAGACCAAACATTTGGCTGATAAACTCTTTTAACTGTTTCCTCCAGCAACGGAATTTTCTTAAAGTTTAGTTAATTGGGTGTAGATTTAAGATGGCCAGCACTCAAACACTTCGCTAATAGAGTTGCATGCTTTACTGATCTTAACAGTTGAATGGTATATTTCATTTCTGTTCATTTGCATAATTTGCTGATTAAACTACATATTTAATCTGTTGACCTTTACACTGTACTTATCCTACATTTACAGAGATGTAATCAATGTGCAGATTTTACTGAATGGAGCAGACATCTCAAAGCTTACTTAGCCCTTAGAAAATTCTTTTAAATCTATCAGCACACTGTCTCATTGCTGCTTGTTGGTGTTCCTTCTCTTCCTCCCTCAGGTTCACTGGATGGAAAATCAAAATAATCCACACAGATAATAAACAAACAATATCCATATTTACCACAGGCTATATCTAGTCCTATAGTGAAGGACATGAAAATACTGAGCCAAAATTGTCAAGTTTGTAAAATCAGCAAAACCAGTTCCAAGGAGCAGGAAAACAGATCTGCTGTTCTTACCATTTCATGCATGTCTGATTCACTTCTGTGAGCACTGCCTCCTGAAATGCTTCCCATAACACTGATAATGAGACATCTTCAGATGATAGCAGTTGAATGAAGCATCCCTTACAACTTATTCCTTCATAAAGAGCTACACAGAGTTCACCTGAATAGTGAGTCCTGGCAGGAAGCCCTACAACAGCGCTCTCTCTATTATTTTGGTCTCCACCTGTCTGGAACAAAAATACAAAAGCAAAGAAGACATTTTTGTCAAGAGCGATATCCGAACCACTCTTTGTGGATTAGTCGGGGACCAACTCTTCTACAAAATAACTATTTCAACCTCAAAACACTTTTAAACCTTTTTTCATCTTATAACCAAAGAAAGAAGTGTTCAAAAATTTCCATTCTCAAAAGCAATAAAACCATTCCCTCTTTTTTTTTTTTCCTGCTATTTGTCACTTACTAAGTGAGGACTCACTTCTTGATGAAAGTAAAAATCACTCAGAAAGAAAACACTGAGCATGTGGGAATTACCTAGAGTATTTAAAAAGAACATCATGAACCAGATTCTTGGTGCATCTGAGGGTAATCATCTGGATGCAATCCTGTGCAATATGCTTTCAGATGACCCTGTCTGAGCAGGGAATTTGACCAGGTGACTCACTGTTGTCCCCTCCAATCTTACCCATTCTGTGATTCTGTAAGGGCAACAAATTGTGTTTTAAGCACCTCAGAGCAACTCTGACTGCACTTGCAACAGATCTTCAGGGATTTAGTTGATCGCCTGAAGGCAAGATCATGGAGCTGGGTCCAAGACAACCTTGTTGTTTTATCTTCAGAATGTCATCTGTCAACCTCCTGACCAGTACTATCCTGCATCAAGTCCTAAAATTTACTCTGGCATGAGAGTCATAAATGCTAGTGAGCTGCCTGAGGCTGGAAAGCCTTAGGCTATCTACCACTGAGTGTAATAATGACCCTTTTTTACAGTTATGGTGGGCATAATGCCATTGTTGATGATATTTCTCCCTTTCATCCGTCAATTGGAATGATGGCCTATCACCTGCACCGGTGAGAATTTGCTTTTCTGTTCAAGTAGAGAAATACAAGCTAGTGCCTCTTTCAGAGAATGAGGTGGAAATCTGCAGAACAAAACCATGGTGAAGTTTTCAATTTGTTCAGTTTGAGAATCCACTTTGGTTTTGAACATCTATATTCTATCTGAGAATTATGTTGTGTAGGGAACACTATAAACTGTGAAGGAGATGCGGCAAGCCTGTGTGAATACAGTGAGCTAGCCTGTGGTGAGCTTTTCGAGAGTTTAGTAAAAGGGAACATGAAGAGCTTTGAGAGAGGAGCATACACTGTGTTGGAGAAAACCTCAAGGAATTTATACTGTAGCTGAAGCATCATGACCAGGGGGAAAACGTGGTTGCTGATACAAATTCAGTCCCAGATGGGCAGCCCAAGGCTGGCCCAGTCAGCAGCTATCTGGATACCTGAGGGGTGTTAGCAAAAACCACAGTATAACAGAAACAACTGGAATTAAAGCTGAAGAAACTGAGTAAGAGACCGCCAAAAAATAAAAATATCTGGGAGTTGCTGAAATGGAGACCCAGAGGCAGTCAAACTGATGAAAGTGGAAAATGTGCTTGAACTGCTATGGAGGCGAGACAGGGAACAAGATCCCAAGAGCCTCCACCAGATGCAATCACCATCTTTGGTAAATTGCACCTGTAGAATAACTAGTAGTTATATTACTGCATGTGTAGAATAGTGCACGTAGAATAACATTCATATCTAAGTAGTTTTTATGCCTACCGAAAATCTTTACAGCTGGCATAAGGCAGCAAAATTCTGTAAAGTATCCCTTTAACTGTCCAAGCAGGTAGGACAAAGACTATCTTTTCTCAGCACTCTATTTCCACATGGACTTTGTGCAATACAAGCTGCATAGAAAAAACTTTATTTAGCAAGTTCAGTATCACTATGGTATGTTACCACCAGCAATTATGGAACTTGCCAGAGCACAAGGGAAGGAGTTTTAGGAAAATATCTATGAATTATATAGTTTGATGTGATAAAAGGAAGGGATCTTTGGTCAGTGATGCATTGCTGGTTTTTTTTTAATCTCTTAGGTAGTGTTGCACTGTGACAAAAAATGAGAGAAGTTTAGGAAACTCACAAGGATTGAATAAATAAATACAAAGCCTGTCTTACCCATAAACATTCTTACCCATAAGCATTTAGAAACTACTTTTCAGCAACAGAAAATGGAAAAAAAAAAAAGAAACTTCACTATGCAGAAAGAAAGAGAAGAAAACTGAAACTAATCAGACATGAGCTTAGCTTTCATCTCCAAACTCATATAATAGTCAGTTTTAATGTGGATCAGCAAAGCTTCTGCACCCATAACATCCTGTGTTGGTAAAGAGTGAATCTGAATCTCAGATTCTCCAGGGAAATGCACAACATAAAGGACAGTAAACTGTAAGTATGCTTAAGGTGAAGAGCAACAGACACTTCTTATCGAAGGAGACATAATCCCAGGTCAGATAGTAAGAGTTGCTGTGAAATAAATAGAAATGCCAGTACTAAGATATCAAGAAGGTAGGAAATGCCTCTTCAAAGAAAACTGACTGTGATCTATGTGGTATGGTAAATTATAGTGATAATTGTGTGAATTTCATAGGCTCCAGTGACAGAAATATTTGGTTAAAACCTTGGCATTAGGATGAAGAGGAAAGAAGTTTGGGAAGAAATAGGAAAGAAACAAAAAGTTTATGACCTTCATACATTTAGTGAGACAGTATAAAAAGGTGATCATATAATAAGTGACTGCACCTGATGCATTCCACTTCATAAAATTACTCTTATTAATCTATTTCATAGTTTTTGCATAAAGTATCTTAAAGAAACTCCTCTTTGAAAACAGGAGTCTGTAGGGAAACACCCACATGACAGAAGTTATGCTGCCAGTGGTGATCCACAGATTGTATGTGTTACGTATTGAGCTGAGCTAAAGCACACCTACCTTCCACAGGTACTCTTGGGCTACAGCAAAGTTATGATTAGTTTAAGAAAGATTTTTGCTAGTCTAATAGGCGGAGTGAAATAAAGGACTGTGGTAGACTGCGATATATTTCAGAAGAAGAAAAGGACAGAGAGATTTGTTTCTTTTTATTAAGGGTCAGTTCTCTGGAGCTGAAGTGAGTATACACAATCCATTCTTATGTGTGATCAAAGCAGAGAAATATCCATGCCTCCGGTTCCCTTTTCTATCTCTATATGCGTCTCTCATGTAACATTTACACTGATGTAGTCTGAGGGTGGATTGCAAAAGCATACAGCAAACTCCAAATATATATTCAGTTTTAAGGTGCGGTAATTCTTAAAATAGAAACTCTTAGATGACTGGTGTAGTACACGGTAACCCAATATTGTAGAATTCCTAAACAGAGGATGGAATTTTTTCATTAATGGAATATTTAAGAGACACCATTGATACATCTTTCATACATTTAATAAATCTATAGGTCCTGTAAAATCTGTGCTTAGGATAGACTAGAAGGTCTTTTGATAGCCTGAATTACCTACAAAATACTTAGTAAAATGCAGTACAGTGAACAGCCTGCCTGAATTCCTATGGTTCCCAAAATATTTATGCCAAACTGATACCTTGTTTTTGTATTTTCATTAGAACTAAGCAAATTTTCTTGACTTACCTTCAAATTCTGGTATAGTATTGCATATTATGAAGAAAAAAGCAAAAACAAAAAATAGATTTTAGGTTTGTTGGGGCTTTTTTTCAGTTTGTTCACTCAAACTGGTTATCAAAATACTGTAATCATTTTAATTAACATAGAACATAGTGTGACTACCAATTTTATTGAAAATCAAGAATCCAACTGGATCACCAAAGCATGCAGCTGGATCCATAAAATATCTAATTGGAACATCAAAGTACGCACTGTAACACATAGGCAGTATTTGTACATTTTGAGGCATTAAAATCTGCAGCTGAATCAATAAAATATTGTTTATCAGAAGAGGATAAAAACCCCAAACAATGAAAACGTGCAAGTGAATCATGAAGATGTTAAATAAACAGTAAAAAAGATCAGACATTATGTAAACACTTTAAGTACTATAGTGTAAGTTGAGTAAAAAAGACATGAAACCAAAACTGACATTTGCAAAACCATCTTTCAAAACACTATGCCAAGCAAAAAAAGGACTAGCAGGATTTCAGCTTTAAGTAGCATTTCTTTGCTGAATATTTACAAAATGTGGCTGCTATGATGCTTTCTGGATATTGCTAGCAAAATACATAACCAGGAGACAACAAAAAGGATGATCTTTTTGATGGAACCTTCCTGGTTTTCATGCATTAGGCTTGTTTTTCATGGCATAGCTCCCCTTGTCTTGGCAGCCCATGAGAGCAGTCATCATTTAGCATTATTTAGACTATATTTGAGTTATCTTCCTACTGGACATTGCTGTTGATTTTCATCAATACATTATTTCTCTTCATAATTTCACAGCCCAGGATCTGAATCTAGATCTGAAATTTATGTAAGTTATGTGTAAGTCAGTCCAGCTCCCCTGAACTCATGATTTACACAGCAAAGTATTTATGTCAACTCTGCGTCTGGTCTTCCCAATGTAAGTCTGAGACATGTTTCACTTCCTGCATCAATTTGCATCAGATAAGGGGCAGATGTGCCAGAGTGCTCCAACTGCTGTGCAGTGATGCAAAGCAGTTACAAACCCAGCTTCCTGTGCCAAGTTTGTAGCTACTTCGGCATGCTGGAAGAGTGCAGAGCAAGAAGACTGTATCCAAAAATGTAAACTCATGCCTCCTGCAGCGACGTCATTTGATTTAAAGTTGATTACCCATTCACGCCTTCAAATTTGCTATGTATAGTATGATTTCCTTCTTTTTTGCCCTCAAATCCTTTTTTTTTCCTAATATACACAACAAATATAAAGATATCTTTAGGTTATAGAAAAAAAGAAATCATACAGACTTTGCAGATTGTACTTGTGTAAGAATAACTCTGGGAATGGCTACATGAGAAGAATAACTCCATTAAAGTCAATGGATTACAGCAATGAAGCCATAATACAGTTACAAAACAGGTACATAAACACCAGCAGGGAAATAAAAACATCTTTCTGCAAAACAGGAAATGCACAGACTAACCAGAAAGATACTGAATCTTTTGGAAATAGATATACTGTAAATTAGTTGTATCTATATGATGAACAAGACTGTATATTCTAAAGTGTTTTGAACTGCTTCTTAGATGAAGGTGACCAGAAAATATAAGCTATATAAAACAACCTTTTGATTAATTGAAACAGCAAATTTCTGACAGCATGCTCTCTGTCTTAAAAAATTAACAGCTTTTGTCAGCGTTTGTGAGATCCACAAGCTCTGCATTGTGACATTCTTGACTTTTAAGATTGTTTTATTTTATTTTACATTAAAAAATTAAGAATTTTATGATCAGGAAATACCAAAGTGTTATTTTACCACATTTTCAGAGTGAAACTTGTTGAAAAAAAAAATTAAGTGGTGGTATTATTATTATTATTATTATTATTATTAAGCAATTTATACAAGAAACAGGCATGCTTGAGTATCTATTTTAGAAATGTACTTTAGGATGAAATAATACCTTAAAATACCTTAAAAAAAGCTATTACTCTTGCCACTCTAAGAGAATTAAAATAGCAATCCCACATGAAGCTGCATCCATTATAAAGATCCAAAGTTAGGTGAAGTTAGTCCTAAAAAGAATTTACTCTTTGCCCCTTGGTGTTTCATTGGGATAGACATTAAAAGTCTCTTTCTGATCATGCTACTATGCCTGAAGATTTTGTTCAGTCTTTCTCTGTCCTCTATCATATATTTTTTTCCACACAGGTGGTTCATTGGCACCACTAATTTTCTGGAAAGTCATCTGAAGTTCTTACCTGCTCAGTCACTGTAACTACCTCTAGAGAGTAATACACAGTGTCCTTTCACAGAATTTTTTCTGTCCCTTCAAAGGCTCCTAGAAGAGAATATCCCAGCTTACTAGGCCAAGATTTTCCTGGCTCTGTCCTCAGTCTCCTTCTCTGAAGCTCCATTTGGATGGAACTCGCATGGAATTTTCTCTAACTGTAATTCCTAGGGGTATCACCCACGGGTCTGGTTGATATCCTGCCTACATGAAAATACACTACATGAGGATGCGCACCTCACGTTTGTTAAAGTTTGCAAGTTTTTGAGCCTAGTTATAAAGTGCAACAGTTTTTGGTGAGAACTTTAGTCTTGTGGTTTTTCACACCTTTCGTAATTATCAGCTATTTTCATTTCGTATTTATTATCACAGAGTCACAGAATGGGTCAGGTTGGAAGGTACGACAGTGGATCATCCAGTCCAAACTCCTGCTCTAGCATCCCAGAGTACATGGCACAGGATTGCATCCAGATAGTTCTTGAATTCTCCAGAGAGGGAGAGTCCACAACCTCTCCGGGCAACCTGTTCCAGTGCATGGTCATCCACACAGTAAAGTTCTTCCTCGTATCCAGGTGGAACTTCCTGTGCAGAAGTGTCTGTCTTATTGCCTCTTGCCCTATTGCCTGGCATCATGGAGGAAATACTAGATTCATCCTTCTGTGGCACCTTCCCTTCAGATACTTGTAGATATTGATTAGTTCCCTCTCAGTCAATTATATTTTATATTTGAAAGTTAAGGACAACGCAGTTCCCAGTAAAGCGCCTGTTTAAACTAAGAATGCTACAAATTCTGTTTCATAAGCATATATTCTTTTCAAGTACTTACCGGTATGACAGCACTTCTCAGTGGTGACAATATTTGCTCTACCAGACTTTGCTGGCTATCAAGCTGGCACAACATTTCCTTACCACCTGTTTCCCATTGCTATTTCTGCTATGTATCCCATTTTCTGTGTTTCTGCACTTACTTATTTTTTCATTATATCATTCTTCCTATCTTTTCATTTTATTGGTGCTATAACATATATGTTTTGTACCAGATCTTTTGTTAATCAACTCTTAATTTTCTAAGAATTTAATGAGAAATTTTTTTTTCTAATATTTTATGAGTGCCTGCCAATTTTCTTGTTGACTTCTGGACTTTTTTTCAGTTACCTTTTGACTTCACTCTCCATATATCGGAGGTTTTAACATTACTCTTTTACCTCTTCTTCCATCTGACTCACTATTATCTCAGTACAGGAAAATTCTCTTTGGCTCCACTGATGTCTGAAACTATCAGAGATTCACATGTATGTGTCTCCCTAAATGGTCCTTGTAACATTAAAGAAAAAAAATATATATGCTATGATATATTTTTAATGCTATGGAGTTTTGCCCCCAGATGGGCTAAATAATGTGATTGCAAACTGGCAGTAATTTTAAAAATACTCCAACAAAATCCCATTTAATGATGATCATCTAAAGGGTATTGAAATCTGAAGTTGTAGATGGATTGAATTAAAAAAAAAGGACAAGTCCTCAAAACTCATGTTATGAATTCCCTTGCTAATGAAGTTCATTAGGTACCCCAAATATTTATATCTGGGCATGACTAAAACCTGCCTGACTCTAAGTATACCTGGACATACCTAGACATTCATGACCTAGATATTCCTGTGTATTTGACACAGTGGCACAGATATAGTAGAAGTCAAATAGCTAATTACTCCACTAAAAGTACAACTTATTAAACAGGAAGGTTTGAAGTCCAAGATACCCTTTTAAATCAAGATTAGAGCCTCTACTTTCAAAGGATAGACAAAAAAGATGTAGAAAGCCTTCCTCGGACAAAGAAGAAATGTTTCTACCATAAATGGTTTCCCCTTTGCCTGGAGATACTGACCTTCCTGGTATTATGGCAACTAAGATCCATGCCAGCTTTTAGTTAGTGAGAAGACAGCAGTGTACCTTCATATAGGTGAAGGCTAGAGATCATGAGCTGAGGACTTCATTCATAACCTTCTATTCAAAATTTCCTCTTACCTAGCTTACAAGAAACACTCAGCATTTCCTACGGGCTATTGTGAGTCACTCAAATCTGCAGACCTGGTAGAGAAAATTGAAGGATTTAATTCACTAGGTAAGACATATAAAGTTAAGGCCCTGCAACAGCTTTAAAATTGATGAGGACAGGAAAAAGATTTGAACCTTCAGTCCTGATTAGACATTTTTCAGATTAAGGAAAATAGAAATAAACCAAGACAGGTATTTTATTTTGCATCAGAAGAAAACCTGCTTAGTAAAAATAGTAATATTTTTTTTAAATCCAAGTTTATGAGCAAAAGAGAAAATTAAATTAATGGAGGACCAAAAAGAACCTCATTAGTATGCATTTCTAAGATCTCTCACTAAGAAGTAAAAGATAGCAAACAAAGAATACAAAACTGTTAATAGCAATAAGACTACCTGTACACTTACTGAGAAGCTTTCTAAGAGGACATTCAAATAATGCATGCGTATGAAAAGGAGAGTGATTAAAAGTAGGCCCTGGTTCAGTGATTACTGAAACTGGTGGCAAAAGGACAAAAGTATGATTTCAATATTTAAAGGCCATGTGTGTCAAGTGTCTACAGAACTACCAGATCTTTCTGCTGTATTCTGCAACCTTGCACTGTTTCCCTTCCTTAGCTCTGTAAATTTCACTGAGCTGTGGCATATCTTTGTGGCATCAACAGATTACTTCTCAGTGCATTCACTCTTTTGTGTAAGAAAATAAGTATTAGACCACATCATGCTATACCAGAAAACAAATTATTATATAAAAAAATATTCAAATACTTGATGGTCCATAAAAAGAGTTTTTTACAGCAAAGAAAACACTCTGAATAAGTGTCTGTCCAGATATGTGTCATAATGATTTCACACATTCTGTTGTGGAGGACCGAATGAAGGTGATATGTAAAGGAATTTGTCTGAATAAAAGATATTACCTCTAATAATATCTAAGTAAGCAATATCTTACTTAGAGTTTAAAACAGAGACCAGTGAAAGGTAAAATAGTACATTGGATAAAAGATGAATACAATATATGAAACACATAAAGGAGAAAAGAAGAATAGTAAAAGTTATCAGAGCCAGAGAAATAAAAAAGCCAAATAAGGTGTTAATTAACCCATTGAGGGATCTGTATCTTTCCAAGCCAAAAAGTACTATCCACATTAAATTGTGTTATATTAGTTTCATCTTTATGTTGTTCCATTATTCTATATCAGTACCTATGGTGCTATGTCTGCAATCCCTAAGCACAAATTCCTACTTAAAGAAGGTTTATCTCACTTAAGCAAATCTCAATTTATTCCTAAACCTACTCAGAGGGACTGATGTCTCTCTGGGCACATTGTGTAGGATAATCCATTGTTTCTCCAAAAATTGCAAGTTTCTTCATAGGAAACATGACAATCTCAGGCTCCAGAGGAGAGAACATGCAATAAGCAAACAGAAAGCAGGTAAGACTTTATAGGACAAGAAAATAAAACTCCATCCATCCCTTCCATTAATGAATGAAATCATCCCTTTGATGATCCCTTGGATCATCCCTTTCTTAGAAGTAATATTCTTTGGGAAATGCAAAAATAAATAAATGAAAATAATAAGAAAATAAGACATCAGAATTATTTTCTTCAGAAAATAAATTTATCCTAAACAGCAGTAACATAACTTCCCTACAAGTGTTTTTTGAGTAATATTCAATTCCACTGATAAAAAAGTCATTGCCAGCTTATTGCATAAGGATTTGGCATTTCCTGTTCAGTCCCATAACTAGCCAGGGGATTTTCAACAAGGACAGAAATCTTTGCAGGACAAAAGATGTGAGTTTGAATATTAAATAAATATTTAGTATTTTTTATGTATATGATATAATTTATATAATGTACTTAAAAGTACATTATTTCCGATTTTGTCCATAGTGTCAAAGAAAATCGCTTCCAAATGACTGCACTTTAAAAGTCCTATATACATACTGAACATTTTAAATAATCTTACCTTAAAGTGACTTGCTAAAATTAGCCCTGAAAATTGATCCCAAAGACAAGTGGAACAGAAGAAAAGAAAAACATCCTTGACAACTTATTTCTCCTTTGTATTTTCAATTCTTTTTTTGCTTCATTTTTAGTCCTCCTTTCAGTAAAGTTGAAGCTTTTAATTCAACAGGACTTAACTTTCATGATGTGTTGGCATGAATTATCTAAACTAGAACAAGTTCCTGAATCAGTTCTTAGTCTTTAATATACATGCAGAAGAACCATCCAGTTCCAGCCCCGCTGCCGTGGGCAGGGACAGCTTTCACTAGATCAGGTTGCTCAAAGCCCCGTCCAATCTGGCCTTGAACACTGCCAGGGATGGGGCATCCACAGCTTCTCTGGCCAACCTGTGCCGGTACCTCACCACTGCCACAGCAAAACATTTCTTCCTAATATCCAATAAAAACCTGCTCTGTTTCAGTTTGAAGCCATTTCCCCTTGTCCTGTCACTGCATGCTCTTGCAAATAGTCTCTCTCCATCTTTCTCGCAGGCTCCCTTCAGGTACTGGAAGGCTGCAATCAGGTAACACAGAAACCTTCTCTTCTCCAGGCTGAACACCCTTAAATCTCTCAGCCGTTCCTCACAGGAGAGCCCAGGAAAATATTGGCTTTCTTGTCTGTGAGCAAACATTGCCAGCTCATGTCCATTCTATGATTCTATGATGAAATAATATATTTGTGGGTGTAGAGTTTTTTCTTCTTCCTATGGTTAAAACTTTATTCTCTGTTTTTGACATCAAAGTTATTTGCACAGAAGCTAATCATTATGTCACAAATATTATATCAGGTAGTGAATAAATAAGATGACATCTGTTAGCTTTGGGGACCATCTGTTAGACTGGGGAATTATGGATGTGTTGTTAAATTTAAATTATATTAATTGTAAGCATGATAGGAGGATGTAATAGGCAGTATAAGAGCCCAGTGCTCTCTGACTTCTCTCATGAAAAGCGGGAAGTGTGTCTGTAGTCAAGAGAATTGCTACAACAACATAAATGAGAGGTCATATTTGTGAAGAACAGAAAAATTATTTTAAAAAAGAGGAAACAAAGAAACAGCTTTTCATGGCCATGGGTATTGGATGAGGTATACATTTGAAGATACTAATTTAAGAAGGCATTTAAGCACATGCCACACTAGAAGTACACGGTTAAATGTCAGGTAAATTACCAAAATATGAGTGGGATTTCAAAAAATTGAAACTTTGTAGCATAAACTTTTCCTTCAGAGACTCTTCATTTTCAGAGTCATTCTCAGACACTTTGACTTGTATTAGGAGCTTTTGATGCCAGAATTATATAATAAGTAAATCTCGTTAAAGGTAAACATATTGGACAGATTTAAACACAACCTGAAAGTGGTAATCAGTGCTGGAGGTAGAATATACAAAAATATTCAAAGGAAATACTTCTACAATGTCAGGTTTTATATGGAAATATGTACGACATATTTCATAATATTGTGTATTACGTGTGGTATATACTCACATGCAGTCTGTGCCTGAGCTTGAAGCACATCCATCTTATATGTTTTGAACAGACACAAAGACAAAGTTCTTAGGGTAACTTACGACACTGATTTGATTCTTCTTCCTAAATTCACAGAAGTTTATCCAA
Organism: Falcunculus frontatus; assembly: GCA_013398115.1. Taxonomy (NCBI): domain Eukaryota; kingdom Metazoa; phylum Chordata; class Aves; order Passeriformes; genus Falcunculus; species Falcunculus frontatus. The sequence goes on along the minus strand of VZRV01023440.1, from coordinate 2,153,979 downwards.
ATAGCAAAACGTCAATTATTGAGCAACTGCAATACTGGTTAGTTATATGAAACACAGTCTAATAGCCTTGCTCTTCTTTCTGCTCTCTTGGAAGGCGTCAGGTATGCACATTACATATTTTCACTGCTTCGACTTAAGCTTTGCTAGAGATTTAAGACCATCTGTGTTTTTTGCAAACCATGTTTTATAAAATCTCTCTCTCATACCTCACACAGAGTGTCCTGTGTTTTCCCACATACTTCTTTGCTGCTTCAGGCAATTAAGTTGAGTCCATTTTTATTGCATTTTTGCAATTTTGCAATTAAGTTTGAGTCCAATTGCATTTTTTCTCTATATCCTCCTGCAGAATAACTTACATTTATGATTTTACCTCAACTCTTCTAACTTAAGATAGCTCTTTCCACATTTACTTCTACAGAACCTGCTGAACTCAGTTGACTCTTCCTTCCTGTTGAATTTAACAGTGGTAAGAAAAGCAGGAAAGACAGTACTTTTGAGAAAAGGAAGATTAAAATAATTATTAAAACATCATCTCAGTCATTGTCTTGAATTCAATTTCATCCATGCTTTCCTCAGTCAGTCATTTTCAAATCCATTTGCAGATTCCTCATAGAAGAATAGCAGTTTTTCTCCTTCTTTCAAAGCCGTTCTAACACTCTGGAAGTGCCCTGTAAATAATTATAAAAGATATTGGGAATACAATGCATTTCAATGCAATTCCTATGCATTGATTAATACTGTAGCCAGAAGCTGGGGTAAGATAAGATTCAACACATATCCCAGTTTACTGAGACTTGGACTGGTGAATTGACTTTATTTGTTTCATTGTGGTTAAATCAGGGAAGAGATCTCACAGTTTTTATTTTATTTTAATTTTGTTTTTACTTCTCAGATAATCTAATGAAAAACATTCATAATAAAAGGCAATTGATAGGAAAGAAACCTGAATAGTTTCAACTGTGCTTCAGTAATTAATTTAATTTCTGGCTAAATGGAATCTATCAAACAATTTTTTTTAACAGATGACAGAATTAATTTTAGGGGAAAAAAAAGAGACATTTCTGTATGATTTGTCCTCTATTGAAAGTTTTGGTATAAATATTCACATCTAGATTTAGTCCTAATATAGAACCTTAAAGAAAATGTATAAAAAGAAACAATGCTTTACCTCTCATGTCCCAGAAATTCTAATATCCAGAAGTTTTCTTAATGCCATAATTTCTGTATATCTTTCAGTACTTTTTTACAAAATCTACTGTGCTGTACTAGATGCTATTTTTAGACAGACACAGTAGTTTTAAAGCTACCTGAGATAACTTCTAATTGTAATTTCCAAAGAATTTTACAGTAAATTGAACAACAGAGCAATAGAAGATGAGATCCTCATGTCTTTTTACTTACTTATGAATCTTCTTAGAAAACGTTAGAAAGGAATACAGTTAAATAATTCTACATGTTCTGAATCTTCAAAATACTCCTCATTTTGAAAACACCTTTTGCGTTGCAACAAGACATCGTTCTTAGAAATTCTGGCTGATCCCAAACCCATCATGAAATATTGCCAGCTTATAGACAGTGACACAGTACACAAGGATGTGATATGAATTAATATATGCTTAATACTACTATTATTACTACTAATAATAATATAATTGAACAATATATTTTCTATCAGCCTGGGTAACTAGCTTCCAGAACATTTTTACAGATTTTACAATTAATAAAAACATCCAGAGGCAAAAACAAAACAAAACAAATCTTCAGCCGTCAGTATTATATGAACCATGGTGAGAATTCTGCAGGCTAGGTTAAAAAAAATTGGTATAGACAAAAAAAGATAGAAACAAGTACTGCAGTAATGTATAGCAGAATTAATGAGAAGTAATTCTAAATCACAATTATACTCATAAATGCAATATACATTACAATGTAAATCTGTCTTAGATTAATAATTTCTAAGCTACACAAAAAGTGGGTAAAACACATCACAGCTTTTAAGAATACGAGTTTATTTGGGACTTTTTTGTTAAACAACACATAAAAGATCAAGCTATGTCATCATTGGCAAGTGTATGTTTTATTGACAAATTAAGGTAAAGATGGGCTTAGAACAAGCAGAACACATCTCTCAGGCTTCCTGCTGCATCACTTCACTACTGCTTCTTGACTCCTTAACCTTTCCCTGCTCACTCAATGTGGCAAAACATTAAACTCCTACATGTTTCTGGTATCCCATCAATGTTTTTCATTCTCCATGGGAGAATTTAAATGACAACTGAGCTTCATGGAGTTTTCCGTTATGGAAATTTCCATTTCCAATATATTCCAAACCAATAGCTTAACAACAGGACATTATTGTGGGCTTCCAAAATATAATTCACTCCAGACCCACTGAAAAGGAGGCAGTTCACAGCTGAAATATAACTTGGTGTTAAGTAGGGAGAATAGAAGAACTGTGCTTTTTGAGAGAAAAAAGTGGATTTTTTAAATTCTTTCATAGAGTTCACAATAGAAGCGTGATTTTTCATTTATCAAATATGAAAAGTGAATGTTCTCTCTGGTTCTAACTTCCCAAAAGAATAGGACTGACAATTCACTCACTGTTTCATGAATGAGTGTCATTCAGATTCCTATTAGTTCTTCATTGTAAAAAATATTTCGAAACCCTTTCAGGCCCGGATTCAGCTTCCATCTGCTGCTAAATATAATCCTTCCCTCAAAAGAGATCTAGAAGATTTGTTTGTAGTTGAATTACCAGAAAAGATATAGATTATTCTTAAGTCTAGCTGTGCGAAGGGTGAATGTTTACACAAACGTACAAGAAAGAGAGGGAAGACTACCAAGAAAAGAAACTAAAAAGAAAGACCAGTGTTTAATGTGTTTGGGAGGACCTTTCACTTTGTGGAAGTCCACCAACTTGAATGGTGCATTTTGTAACTCTATATGTTAGCAGTTCTGCCTGAAAGCTTTACAAAAAACACTGCCTCTGTTATCACAGTGCCCAGCCAATAGTATATGTCTTCAGGAAGTGTCTATCAGCACTTCCAGGGAGGTAATCACCTACAGAAAAATTAAAATCAGTTAAGTGCCTTCCCATGAAAACCATTAAATCAAAAATTTTAATGCCAGGATGCACAATATCAATGAGTCTTAGCATCCATCCTGAAAGAATTATCTCTTTAAAAGGTATGTAATGCATTTATTATGGTTTAATTTTTCTCCAGCAGTATTTAGACAGTACTAAAAGTTGCAGGTCTATGCCATTAAAGCAAGTGAGATGGGAACATTCCATACTTGATTCATTGTCAAGGTTTTATGACTATAACAAATTAATTTCTGGCTAGTTGGCTAAATTAAGTTAATATCTACAGAAAAACAGATTCTTTTTTCCCCATAAATCCAAACGATAGAAGATAAATAGTGAAGTCCATGAATCAGGAATGGATTTAACAATTTTAATTTGTTGTGACTGAAAAGTGTCAATTAGAAATTTAGGCATAAAATGGGGAAAGGGTCATTTTCATATTATATGCAGCCATCACATTTCTGGCTTTTTGAAAACATCTGCAATAGTGTTTGCAATAATAATAAATTCTAAGGGCTGCCATCCTCATGTGGTATTCTGTGAGACAAGTGTATAAAAACAGTTTGAAATGGAAAATGTTCAATCTAATTTTTTCCCCAGGGTTTCTCCACTGTTTGATTAGAGAACGGCTGCATTCAAACATATTACCATTCTGTCAGCAGCTCTCACAGACTTGTACTTTCACTGCATGATAAATGAAGTTTACACAGTTTATGTTGTGCGAGGATAGAGTCTAGTGATGCGGTGATGCACACGTGATTTGTAAGTGTCTGATTTGGTTAATCATTAAACGTTACATAGTCTTAAACTTTCAGGAATTCTGTGGAAACATGGAAATCCGGCAGGAATGATCCCCAGGGTGGTGTACATCACCGTAGAACCACAGAAGTAGAGAAAACATACTAGCTTCTACCACCAATCTGGCTGGCAGAAGCTTTTTCCCAGCTATATTTGTTAAGGAATTTTATTTAAAATTAATCCAGTGTTTAAACAGGTTTATTCATTGATACAGTCAGAGAATCACAGAATACACTGAGTTGGAAGGGACCCACAAGGATCATTGAGTCCAACTCCTGGCCATGCACTTGACACACTAAGAGTCACACCCTGTGCCTGAGAGCATTGTCCAACTGCTTCTTGAACTCTGCCAGGCTGGGATTCTGTGACCACTGCCCTGGAGAGCCTGTTCCAGTGCCCAAACACCACCACCAAAGGTGCAGAACCTTTTTCTGAAATCCAGCCTAAATCTACCTCTGACTCAGCTTCATGGCTTTTGCTTGGGTCCTGTCACTGGGCACCACAGACAAGAGATTGGTGCCTGCGCCTCCTCTTCCCCTCATGAGGAAGCTGCAGACAGCAATGAGGTCCCCCCTCAGCTCCTCTTCTCCAGGCTGAACAGACCAAGTGACATCAGATGTTCCTCATGTGCCTTCCCTTCAAGGCCCTTCACCATCTTTCTTTCCCTCCTTTGGATGCTCTCTAATAGCTTTATATCTTTCTTATATTGTGGCACCCAAAACAGCCCTGAGCACTCGAGGTGAGGCCGCCCCAGTGCAGAGCAGAGTGGGAAAATTGCCTCCCTTGCCCGGCTGGTGATGCTGTGCCTGATGCACCCCAGGACAGGGTTGGCCCTCCTGGCTGCCAGGGCACTGCTGACTCATGTTCAACTTGCCACTGACCAGGACCCCTAGGTCCTTTTCCATGGCACTGCTTTCCAGCATCTCATTCCCCAGTCTGTACATACATCATACATACATTCCCCTTTCAGTGTAGCTTGGCAAGCAGTACATATGCAAAATGTGTAGAAATTAAATTATTACTTTCAGGTTTCTTTTTACACAAACTATTCATCCATTCTACAAGTTGATGGATCAGTTTAATGATATTTACAGAAGGTCTGCCTCAATGTAAAGGAATATAGAAAGCTGGAATTCTCAGGGTTTTTTAAGTGGAATATCAAAGATGACTTGTTCACAATATTAAAGGGCCTAAAAAAAAAAGGAAAATAGCCCTGATAATTGTAGTCTCTTCCATTTGCCAGGTAAGAAATGCAATCAGTCAAAAACTGAACACTGACATTAGAAATCATTACATGGGAGTTATCATTCAGTATTGTAGTAAAATGTTAGAGCAGACTGTACATCCTCCATTTCATCTAACTTCTTTTGAGGTTGAAAGTGTTTCTAAACATTTTGCTTTGACTCAAAGTAACTATGGCTTGACACCTGTAGGTCTTTTGGTTTAGGAAAATTTCAGACTAGATGATCCCAATAGTCCCTTCTAGTGTTAAAATGCATAGATACAAGCAACTGCGGGGGGGAGAAAGAAAGAGACAGAGGAAAAAATCCTCATACTTTAGGTAACGAGCTAGAGTTAAGTACAGTGGGCAGTAGAAATAACTGTGAAGTGATAGATCACCCCTAGGGAGTCTGCAGCACTTTTCCATGGTGTTGCTCACAGGCAGAGCTGAAGGACTTGACTAGACATACCTTTTTCCACAATTGTACAGTATTGGCATCCAGACTGCAGTCTCGGAGCTCCAAACTGCCTATGACCTCTAGGGCACAGACCCAATGTTTCAGTGCCCTTGACTTTATGGAAATACATATTTATTGACTGAGGCAATAAAACAATGCTTGCTCTATCTGTATATTTACCTTAAGATGAGATCTACCCTCAGGCAAGTATTCTAAGTTTCCAAATACCATCTTCAACTATATAAATATCTCTTACATAGAAAATTATCAGTGTTTTCAGACAGTTAATGTCGTAGATAATTGTAATAGGTCACACTGGCAGGAAACTTATCCAAGGAACTCTACTTTTCTTCTTGGGTGCAAGACATGACTTTGTATCACTGAGAAAATTGTGTGAATAATCTATTACAAGTAAAATCTACAGTTTTTAAAATTCCTTTCCCATTAACCTGAAAGATTAGGAATCCTAAAACTCTTACAAAAATAACCTAAAGGAATGTGCTATAAGTCATACCTTCATTTTAATCCATGACTAACATTCTTCTTTCCAGACAGCTTATTTAGGTTATTTGTTTTGGTTTGTTTTATTTTTCCTCTATATCAATCAGAAAAGCAAGACCATGGTTAAAAGCAGAGTGTATATTTCCTTTTCAGAACATCGTTAAGTGTAAACGAATGCAAGAAAAATTCTATTCACAAGATATTTTATTTCATTCTCTCCCTTATATTTAGTTCTGAATTAGTTTTTACATGTGATTCTGAAATATTTTATGACAAAGATATCAACTCACACCTGTTAACCTTCTCTTGGGCTCTCAGTGGGTCTAAATGAGCCCAGCTGGAGCACTGTAACTGTTCTGTATCAGTTTCGTTTGCACCGTTTTCTGCTAAAGAAAAGTACTGAGGTGGCTTCAGAGTTTGTGTCTTTCATATGACAGGATGATTACATACAGCAAAGGATCTTCAGATTAAGGAAAGATGAGGAAAAAATGAACATTTTAAATTAAAGCAATCAAGGTGTCAGCATTGCTTTAATTTAAAAAAAAAAATAATTCACTACTAAAATGTTCATTACTAAATGTAGTGAAGCATTAGTAAACCATACAGGAGTCCTATAAGAGATTTTGATGTTCTCAGTCAGCAGGAAATTCCCCTTATCCCAGAAACATTGTGTTCTTGTCCTCCATGTGCTCTTCTACACTTTCTCTCCATCACATTTTTTTCTACATAGCTTCATAAACATTTATATCCTTCTTTCCCTTCCTCTTTTCTACTCTTACTTTCATGCTCAGTCCTTGACTCTAACCAATTTAGAATTAATAACTGAAAAATCTTACCAAAAATAATGGCCATGTTAAACAGATACAGAAATAAGTATATATTTATATAGTTTTATTGCTGACTTAGCTCCATAGTTTTCAAACTGACAGATTGCTTGGATCATAAATAACAATAATCATATTGCTTATGGAAGAATTTCTTCTTCTACAGGATGGATCAGCAACTCATAGAAACTTTAATGTATTGCTCACTGTAATGGGAAGAGGCAGCATGTGTAGAATATTTTATTTAAATGGATTGATCTTTTGACATATGGTTTAAAAAAAGAGAAGAAATTCTGGAGATCCAATGAAAAAAACCTTAAATTATATTTTGCAGTAGTTTTGCATATATCAACTGGCAACTCCGAAACAAAATTCTTTACAAATATATTAATACTTGAGCTACTCATTTATCATATAAGTGTCAGACAAGACTCATGAGTCTCTTTCATGTATTGTTGATGAAGGTCACAGGAAGGCAGACTTTCAAATGACCTTCTCTCTACCTAAATTACTGCACGGAAACTGTGAAATGAACACGTCGAGAATACTATATGATTTTCAGTGGCATACACTCCACCTAAGTGATCCTTTCATATCAAATGCAGGCTACCAGATGCTTGAGCTGTAACTGGGCAAGTCTGTCCTGGGCTGTTCTACCTCCTGATTTGTCTGCCTGCTGAGATGAGGCAGAAATTGTGTCTTTTAAATTCTTGAACAGGTAAAGAAGTTGTGTGTTCAGAACTTAGTGGGTTCTATAAATATCTGTGGGACATAGCAGTTGGTATAATATATTCTGCAAGGAAATAAGTTCTCCTTTCTACCTCATCCAATGAGCATTTTTCTGTGGGACCTAAAACCTTGGATACGCTGTCTTATGGTCTCTCTTCACCAGAACCTTGCACCAACACATGGAGAACAGAGATGATCTCCCTGAGAAATTTTTTTGCTCCTAAGGAAACAATATCCATAGGGAATATCCCAGAAGCCATGTATATGCATCTGGACAGACGTGTGTACTGATTATATATTTGGATGGTGGTGATTAGATGTTACTGCTGGGTTTTGTGTAATCTCTAAACTGCCTTATACTGAAATGAAACTCCTTTGACAAACTAAGACACCACTAGCAATAGAAAAAGAAATAACAACTGCCTTTGAATTCTAAACAAATGATTGAGAATCTGTGGTTTCATAACCCTCTTAAAAACTCAGCTACTCCTAACCAAGAAGTTCCATCTTTACCTGGAAAAGGAAGTTCTTATATTTCCTGGTTGGAAAACTGCAGCTCTAATATCATCGGTACAGAAAAGAGACTGAAAGAAGAACTCCAGAGAAGTTATGATTAAGAACTACTTAGCTATTTATCACCTTTTTTATTGAGTGTTGCTGTATTTCTGGCTGGTTGGGTATGCATTTATGACTGATGAATTTAGCATATCAACTGTTTTCACACTGTATTTATAAAATACTTCTAATGGCTTATAATGGAATATTTTGCTTTTTGATAAAAAGAATAATCCATCAACACAACAGGCAGAATGGAAATGGAAGAAAACATTTGTTCAGAAAGCTTTTAAATTATGTTGTTTGTTCACGTTAACATTTTTTTTCTGCTTGCTATGTCTATCTTCTTCCATGAGGACCAAATCAAGCAATTACATAGAAAAAAAAAAAGCAAACAACATTGCCTTATAGTTCACATGTTACCAGGGGAACCAGCAGGGAATGATTTGCAAAATTGTTGTTTGCTGAGCTCATGTATCAGTAGCTGAAGTCCACAACTGTTGAAAATGGAACACAACAAGCTGAACTGTTGTGAAGTACAGAGGGGAAGAGGAGGGGCAGACACTGATGTCTTCTCTCTAGTGACCAGTGACAGGACCTAAGGAAATGGCCTGAAGCTGTGTCACAGGAGATTTAGGTTGGATATCAGGAAAAGGTTCTTCACCCAGAAGATGATTGAGCATTGGAAGAGGCTCCCCAGGGCAGTGGTCACAGCACCAAGCCTGAAAGAGCTCAAGAAGTGTTTGGACAATTCTCTCAGGCACATGATGTGACTCTTGGGGACGGTGCTGTGCAGGGCCTGGAGCTGAACTTTGATGATCCTTGTGAGTCTTTTCCAACTCAGCATATTCTGTGATTATAGGAAAGATTCAAAAAAAGTGTGTTGTCAACATATATAATAAGGCACCGAAAATTAGAAACTTTCTGCCTTTCTCTGGTTCAACTACCCATTTGTAAGATGGGGTAACACAGACATATCTTTTACAGGAATGTTGGGAAAATCCATACATTATTGTCTGAGGTAGACTTGGTTACCCTACTGGTAGGCACTATAATTCTCCACGTAATAATTAATAATTCAGTGTCCAGGCCAAGTTCTCAGATAGAATGCAGAAACTGTGATGATCAACAGAATGCAGAGGAGCCTCTCACCCACATGTATCCAGGAGGCAGGAGATGTGGGCAAATGGTCTGAGGACAGTTTTTTGCATGTACTGAACTTAAAGTTTCCTAGATGGATTTAAATTCTTGGATGATTTTACAGTAACTAATGCAATAATAGCAACGGTGGGAAACTGAAGAACAGGGCAAAGAGATCTTACAAAGTTTGTAGATTGAGCAGGAACAGATAAAAAGAAAAAACAAAAAAAGAAGCCCTGAGATAGTGTGTGTTCAGCAGTAAGTCAAACTGTACTCACTAGAAATAGCCATTCACTCTTTTTGAGAAAGTCTTTGCATCAGACTCTCCTCACCATTTAAAAGTGATCAGTGATATCACTTTGGGACGTCTCTATGTGTTCATTACGTACTAAAATGGTGCAGAAGAGAAAGTTTAAAATTAAATATATACAACAGCCCACTCATGGTTACTTGACCTATGAAAATATTAGGAGAAAACTAAAACAGCTTTTTTTGTCAAGACAGCAGAGGTGAGTGAGCCAGATAAGTCATGGACATCTTTAACTTGCAATTTCAGAATTACTTTTCTGAACAAGATTCAAATATTTACCCATGGATTCCCAAGAATATTAAGTAATCCATTATTATACAAAATTGATTAATATTTCACTTTTAAAGAGCTATGAAAACATTAATTCGTACAAATGAAGGTGTGTGGTATTATTATACATATGCCCCACGGTAGAATATCTGCCTTTTTAAATTCTGTTTGGAAATGGACAGATGTGACTACCAAATTCAATGCTGGCAGCACATTTGCTGACCTTCCGCAAGCTCTGCTTTTTTTACATTGCAACATTATTTTGTTTTATTATTTTACCCGAAGAGAGCACTCTGTGATCAGCAAAGAGATGCTTTTATCTTAATAATTGTTCCCATATTCATAAATATTCAGATTTTCAGTCTCCCAGGGACACTGTTCACTGTTTCTTGGTACTGACAAAAAGCAATGAAATAATTTCAACTAAGACTCAATACACAAAAGCTGATAGTCCAGTTATGTTATTAGCATAAAACCATTTTGTTTGTGCTTGTTAAATTCTGTAAAATTTTAAGCTTGCAGTCTAAAAATCTTTCACGTTAGGTGCAGCTACATTTAATTCAAGAGGAATACTTAGAGTGTCAGGCCTTGAATTTGCAAAATTTTGAAGGAAGCATTTTCTTTATTCTAAATACCAGGTTCTGGTAGAGTTGACCTGTGATTAAAAATGTCAAGAACCAAGGAAAAAGTCAATATATTAAAAAAAAGACAAAACCAAAACCAGAATGAAGCTTGATACCGATGTAAAACTGGAATAATGTCATTAAATTTAATGGATTGAAGCAGGAGCTTAGAAACAATCTGTCTATAGTGCTTTAGAAGGGAAGAGAGAAATTTAAAGAACTTTCAAAATCATCTCCATATAAGATATGAATATGAAAATGGTTTTCTGATGCAGTGAATTCAGCAAAATGTCTTCAAGTCAGAGTCCTTCAATTAAGTATGGCTATAGAATAAGCTATGTATATTTTTGCAAAGACATATGTGTTGTAATGAGAATGTCAGAAGCATAATGATGACTATGACTTGGATAATCTCCTGCAGAGACATAAAATTTCATATTTTTACAAATCTTCTTTTTTTGTATATGAGTGTCACACAAATACTAAGAAGAAAACTAACCGAAAGCTTAAACAGAATTTGCATAATTTATTTAGTACATAGAAGAATATAGATGTGTAATTTTATTGGGGTTTTTTTAATGATTTTAGTTATGATGATACTCCACTGCCAGGTGCTAGTGAAAAGAAAAATTCTTAACTTTCAGTGTTTCAGATTATGCAGTCACTTGAGCATCAGGACACTGACTGAAGTAAGACTATCATGGTTATCTCTACCATGATTTAAGATCTTCGTGTAACTGTAAAATTTTACACCAGGATAAACCTCCAAAATACCTGTCCAAAACATTTTGTCCTGGCAAACAAAATTTTGGCTGTTGGTAGAGCAAAGCAAAGTACTTATCACACTATAAATTCATCAAATCTTTCATATCATATTTCTAAGTGATATTATATGTAAGTACTATAGGTAATACTTTTCCTCTATTAAAAATGGTGTGAGAATGATTATAAAGTTTAAAATATTAAGACTATGAATACCTTAAATATCTGAAGTAAAGGGTTTGTGCCCTCTAAATTTTATATTTGTCAGCTATGAGCAAATTAGATTTTATCAAATAGTCACTAATGTGTATTATTAATAAAACCAAAAACTTTACTTGAGTACTAAGAATAAGCCTTGTACTGAGTAGTCCAATCATGGTTCTTTATGGACCTTAGTCTGGTGGATACCTTATCCCAGTGGATAAGGTACTTTACTGCCAATGCACCAAAATAAATCGTGTACTTTATATTGGGATGTGAGGTTTTTTTGTCAGTAGGTGTATTTTTTCAGTGAAGCCAAAAGAATCTAGAGAATAATTCTCCTAGTAGCATTTTTAATAGGGAAAAAATCATGGACATGTATTGCATGATTTGCAAATAAATTTCTGTTGCCATCATGAAGAACAGAGTGCTGCATTGCAGCCTGACCCAAGAAAGAAAAACTCTGTCTCTTTATTCTGATATAATTAGCAACATTTTCAAATCACTATAGTAATAGTTAAAAAATAGTTGGGTTATTTTGGTTTTTTTAAAATACCTCTTTTCTAACACAATGCCCCTGTACCAGCAAATTGTGTTAGTTAAATAAATTTCAATTAGAAATCTGGGGGGAAAAAATCTAATATCACTGAATGTACAAGTTCTTGAAGAAGCAGGCAACACTCTCAGTTTATTAGGCACTTAACTTACCATGTGTTCTAGAGACATTTGCTGAACTTCAAAAGTAAATAATTTCTACTTCTCTTGGTAGTTAATTCCAAGATTAAACAAACGTGACTATTAAAAATGAACTACTCATTTGCAGCCATTTTATCACACAAAATCCATTTTAAAAAAACCTATTTTCAATAGTTCTGGGATTTTACTAGCACTTGACAAGTGTCCTCATAAATTCAATTGTAAAAAAATTATCATGTTTTATTATGGCTTGCTTGGAACAAATGTACCTATGTAGCAACAGTAATTGATACAATTAGCAACAGGTAATATAGATACAATTTGCTCAACCATGACCAACTTGATTAACCAATATTTTTTACAATAGAATTCTACAAAAAACCACAGAAGCATCTTAATATGATGGAGAAAGAGTCACACAGAAACTGTGTATTTAAGTATTTCCACTCTGTTCATTCTTCTGTTTCTGAAGGAGTAGCTTAGAAACTGCTTCTGACATTGCTGTGACCATCTAGGAATTTGGAGAAGAGCACATGGGAAAAAGAAGGTGAATTTTTAAGAGAAAAACTGAGGCAAAAAATATATGAGGGAGGAAAAAAGAGCTCTCATTTTAAATTCTTTGCCACTGTACATGTTTTTCACATTAGTGTTAGTATGGTGCTGTCTGATTAGCCTATAAGAGACACTTCTGGGACTGTATGGAGGATATTCTTTTCTAGCCAGTAAAAAGTTAAAAAGGTTTGATATTTCATCTGTTTTTGTGCCTCATCTTTTTCATTACCCATTTTCACCATGACTTTATAAGCATGATATTGAAAATGTAGCAGCTAAAGAAAGGTGGGAAAGGGAGGGAAAAAGAATCCATTCTCACACACATGGGTACTACCTGGTGACTGGCACTATCCAAGAAAATGAAATTTTCAGTCCATTAAGAAGTTTTTATTCTCATGAAGAAAACGGCAGCCAAATAATAATAACGCTGAAACTAACAGCACTGGCAAAGTTTCTGATTGCTTACTTTCTCATCAGAAAGGTTTACCAGATGCCTAGTTAAGGAATGTGGAGTTTTTCTGAATATTGTTTTAAAATAGATGTGTTTTCACCCAGGATAACATATGCAACATTTTAAAGTGAAAAATAAGGTATGTAAAATAGTGTTTTACCTATCTAAACCTAGATAGGTAGTCATTGGCATACTATCTGAAAACTATAAATCCATTATAAATTTTTTTATCCCTATAATGCCTCTTGGATGCAATAGACAAAGATAGAAGTAACCCCCCATTTTAGAGATAAAAAATAAAAAAGAAGCGCAGAGTGGGCTGTAACTTACCTAAACTGACATATCTGATGTGTGTTTACATTGGGAACCATAAAAGTCTTAATGGTATGGACCCTTTTATGGATAAAAACTTCTGTAGATTGCTTTTATTAATTTATAAATATGGCATACAAATAAATTACAATATTGCAAAATAAACACAGTAAGAAAAAAAGCAAATATAAATGCTTGATTCGTGCATAGCTCAGATTTTATACAATTTCATTATCATATAAATAGCTCACATATATAATCCTTCGTGCGTTAATTCTGATAAATGTTACAGTAAAAATTAAGATTAATAGAGGTTGCTTTGAAAGATTTGCTAGGAGTTATATCTGTGGTACTTTTTAGCCTAGTTACATTATGTTCTAAAAAGTTTCAGTATTCTATTAGTGATTTATGATATCTGCTTACTCATATTTTTATAGACTGCTAAACTGTGTAAAATTGCTTTTTTCAGTCTTAACTTTTGATGCTTAGAATTCATCAATGCTTTTTTTTTTTTTTTTTTTTTGAAGCTTGAGTCTTCAGAATATACAGAGATCTGCTAGAAGACTCAATTGCTAACTGTTTTGGAAGTTAATACATGGTAGCTAAGAAGAAGCATTAAATCTGCATAAACCTACACAGGTTCATAGCTAAAATGGTTTGCAAAAAGAAAGTGAAGGGCAAACATTATTTGTTGTTATTGAAGGACACTAAGTTTTTGTACAGTAAAAAAGGTATCTAGGGATATATTAATTCTTCCTTCGGATCTTACACATACAGAAATGCTGCATATCCTTTTGTGTAGGCAGAGATTAAAATAAGGCAGCTGAGAGTAGAGAAGAACTTTGTCTGGCATGTTTAATAAAATATGCAGTGAAACACTAGTAGACTGATTTCTTACTGACTTACACCTGGTATAGGTATTTTTTGTGTTTGAAAACTTTATAAAAATTAGACTTATAATATAGTCACAGCAAAATGTCATAATTTCATCCTCATTTTGCATAGATTTACAAAACTGTTATTTATGATAAACTATGAAAAGCACATTTCAGTACAAAAGCCTCTCATTTCACAGCTATACAAAACATAGCTTTTCTTTTCAGAATCCCTAAAAAGCTTTGTGCCACACTACTGCACCCTGAGAGCCTGTGAACTGCAGATTTGGGCACCTTCCTTTCCCTTAGTGCATTGTATCAGAATCTTGTATCATTGTCTGTAAGTTGCAGTTCAGAATTTGCAAATTTTCACAAAGGGAATCAAATTAACTTAGATCTACTCTCTCCTTTTAGTTTTACTCTTTCTTCTCCTACATACTGACAATTTTTCTTTGAATGTCACCCATGCAGTCAGGTTAGAGGACTACAAGCAAACCAGATTTTCTTGTGTAGCATTAACCACCTTGATGTTTTGGTACTCTATCCAAAATAAATGGGCATAGTGGATCTTCAGCCAGTAGTGCCAGGCTCAACAATGTTTAGAAATTAAATTCCCCAGAAATCTTAATAAAATATGAAAAGCATTTATCCCATTTTCAGTGAATAAATGCCGTGTCCCATAGTTAGTGTCATACTATAAAATCACACAATAGCATATTAATGAATAGGGCTATTCTTTGTTGTTACTTTGAACTCCTTAGAATTCTGTAATGCATATCGTGCAAGTGTTCCTCTGGGATGCAACAGCAATAAATCTTTAATAAACTGTGAACAACATTTCAGTCTGAGCTACAAACACTTTCCTACAAAAGTATTACTAGATATATTATAATAAAAATAAACAAATGAGGATATATTATTAAAAGTTTGCCTCTTTTTCCAGATGTGTCTCATACTGCTTGGAATTAAACACCAGTAAATCTTTAATGAGGTATGAACGAATATACCAATCACTTGAGAGTTATTGACACATCAATATCCATAGAATAGTATCTTATTAAACTATTGCAGTTCCTTTCCTGATAGACATTATTTATTCAGTATTAATAATACATGAGCATTTTTAATTCATTTCTGTTGTTACACCCTGTCCTTACTCCTGCAGCAACATTATTAAAAATGATTTTATAAATATAATTTTCTCAAGATACATGTGTTAAATGTGACTGGTACTGAAGAGTTGTAAATGTAGCTGGTTTAAAATTCCTAATTTATTACTGATAAATAATACATGGTTTAACAAACAGAATAGCGTTATGCTTAAACTGTTCTTTCTACAAGATTGACCCAGAAGGAAGGAGAAAGTTTTCTTTTACAAGTTTGACCTATATTTGTAAATTGCTAATTTGCAAAGATCAAAGAGCTATGCAACTGTGAATGCTGATCTTTTCACTTTGACATCTGGCTTCTGAGAGTTCTCACAGCAATACCATCCACATCTTTCTGATGCTTCCACCTGTCAATTGCTGTTACATTGAAGTTGTGGTCCTACTCTGATTCAGAGTACAGCATCCCTCTAAAGACAGGGAAAACTCAGTTTCCTTTGGCTTCTGTCTTCACCTGACACAGTGCCACTTACAATTGTTTTCTACCAGACCAAACACTGAAATGTTTTGCTGTGACATTTCCCTGCTGTCCTCCCAAGTCAATTGGACAAGCGCAGAAAGCAGCACTGCTTTGAAATGAGACAGCTTGAGAACTGCATTATGTAAATGTAGATTTAAACCACTTGGCAGAATTTAAGGTTCTACAAAACAAGGGAAAAGCTGCCTCTATGTTCTCTCTACTGTTTGACTACATCCATGAATACGAATTTTTTCTTCTTAATCACGTCATATATTTGCTTCATGAATGTTGGATCGCTTTGCGGTGATTAATGAATGATTTCTTGTGAGATCTGTGCCTAACAAGTAAAAGGTAAATATCATTTCCTGAAATCACTAATAAGGACAACAAAACTTGGTGCCATGCTGTGATTAGTTTATATAATCTCTGGTAGTCTCTGTCACGGCTGAATCACTTCAAAGATATTACTATGATTTTTCCAAAAGGTACTATGTATTTCATGTTTCTATAGATGATTTACTGCCCCTTTACTGACATATTTTAAGTAGGACACTATTAATAAATGTGATCATATTACTGCCAGTAATGATTTTGATAATGGTGACATTTAGGTGTTCATCTGGAGTCCTGTTAGCAGTTGGTTCTCTACTGAGCTCCAAATTGTGAACCTAGGACAGAAGGACTTTTCAAGAGTGGAAGGCAATAGCAGTTCAGATACAACAGAAAGGATGGTGAAGAGTGGCTAGAAGTCCACCTGGGGGCTGTTCACAAATGCAGACTGGGAGATGAACAGATTGAGAGCAGCCCTGTTAAGAAGGACTTGGGGTAGTGGAGAATGAAACGCTGGTCATGAGGAAACAGTGGGGGTTCACAGCCCAGAAAGCCGATGCTGTCCTGGCCTGCATCAAAAGCAGTGTGGCCAGCAGGGTGAAGGAAGGGTTTCTTCCCCACTACTGTGCTCTCGAGACCCGCACTTGGAGCATTGTGTCCAGGTTTGAAGTCCTCAGCATAGGAAAGATGTGGACCTGTTGGATCAGAGGGTTGGGGGCTGAGACAGCTGGGGCTGTTCAGCTTGGAGAAGAGAAGCCTTCCGAGAGACTGTATAACAACTCTTCAGTACTTGAAGGGGGCCTAAATGACAGATGGGGATATGTTTTAGCAGGGTCTGTTATGATAAGAGAAAGTGTAATGGCTTTGAACTAAACCAGGGTGTATTCAGATTGTATAAGAAATGTTTTACAGGGAGGGTGGAGGGTGGTGATATACTGGAACAGATTGCCCAGAGAGATGGTAGATGCCTCAATACAAGAAATATTCAAGGTTGGGTTGGACAGGACTCTATGAAACTAGATCTAGTTGAGGATGTCACTGCTAACTGCAAGGGGTTGGACTAGATGACCTTAGAATTTCCCTTCCAAGACAAATTATTCTATGATTCTATGATCTAATCTTTACTCTGCTTAAAGTCAAAACATATAATTTGAACAAACACTGAAGAACCTTCTGCCATGCAGTTAGTAGAGATGAGCATGAAATATAAAGATAGTTGAGAGTTTCTATTGGTCCTGCAAGTCTTTAATTGAGTTTATTTCTGAAATAAAAGAACACTGGAAAATCACTAAAAGCTGTTTGATTTTTCTATTTTCCACCTTTCTAAAGTTACCTTATATTTTCACTGTCGTATAATGCTTAGGCACTGTAAGCCCCAGTGAACTACTCTCATGGTTCCAGCCAGGACAGGGTTAACTTTTGCAGCCCCAGGAGGGGCACAGCCAGGACCCTCAGGTTATTCTATACCACCTCATGCCACACACAAGGGGAGTCGTGTCTTTGTCTGTTTTGCTGGAGTGTGCAGTGAGACAGTGCTGAGTTCCCCATGGTGAGCAATTTTACATTAATTGTTTGCCTATCTTGTACACTCTGTTATTAGTACTGTTGTTATTACTGTACATTTTCTCATTTTATTACTATTTCTAGTGACTTGGTCTTACCTCAACCCATGAGCTTTACCTTTTTGTGTCTTCAATTCACCTCTCCATTCTGCAGCAGGGGGAGGAGGTGAGGAAGTGAGCAAGCAGGTCACTGTCTGGGGTGTTTCAGTGGGAATAATAAATTGGGGAATACCATTCCTAAACCACAACAATTACACAAAAATACTTTGCAAGCCACAGTGCTAGCCATGTATTATGAAACTTCTTCCATGACAGAATTGCATGCAGGTCTGACGAAGAAGATAACTTCACTAGTACTAACAGTGTAGGTATAAGATTGCTGTCAAAGAGTTGGTGCTCTGAACAGCACGAGGTAGACAGGGCAGTCAAAGCACTGGTTGTGACCTGTGAAGTATTCTCTGCAGTATGGAATAAGATGCTGTTTCTTCCAAATTTTAAGATTTCTGAAAATTCTTCTGTCGCGGGCAGCTCAGAAGCAGAGCTAATTCCTTTTGATTTACATTAAGTTTCGAACAAATTTATACACAGTTTTTTCCACTTCTGTGGTAGAAATATCTAAGTGGTAGATAAATAATGCTACTAATCAAGCTCTTCAAAACAAAACAAAAAAACCCAAACCAAACACCAAAAAAGCCCCTAGAAAAAAATAGAAATTTTTGACTAGATGTTCGTAGATTTATGCACCTCAGAGTTCTCAAGGCTGCTGCCCCACTCCAGATGCTGGTACAGACCAGATCAGTCACTTTCACAAACACAGGAGTACAGAGCTCTGTAGCAGCTTATGGGTACCCCCTGGCTTCCAGGCCACACACTCGCAAGAAAAGAGTGAAAAATTTAGTTTAATGAGGAGATAGGACAACTGTGCTGATCAGGCACAGGGCCCACAAGTATATCAAGCAAAATCTGCTTGCCATAACCAACCCTTTCCATCCCCTAATCCACTTTCCCACTCTTGTTACTTCCAGAATTACCAAGACCTCTCTTTTTCATTGTACCTTCCCATCATGTTTGTGTAACCCTGAATAGCTTTCCCCCTGGATTCCTTAGTGTCCCATACCCGGGACATCAAAACCCACTTTGAACAGGTTCTCTGGAGAGTTGCCACTGATGACTTATCTTGATGGGTTGCATGTTTGGTCTCTGGTAGTGAGGCTTTCCTGGGACAGCCCTGGACAAGACCCAGTCAGAATGTTCCCTTTCCTCAGTCCATAATTTCGGTTCCTGCCACCTTTTGTTGTGCCACATATTATTATGCTCCTCTGGATTTTTGGAGATGGGTTGGGAAGGTAACTGTGTGGGACAGTTACTGTGTGGGACAGTATTTGTCATCCTCCAGGTTCCATTGGCTCCCTGAGCTTTTTTGTGGGTGTGTAGATGAGCTTTTTATGACATAACACAAGAAATGGCAGATAAATCGTATTAAAAAATATCTTTGTCTATAAATGGAAAAAAGGGAAAATATTAGAAATGTAGACGTGTAGAAATCATTGAAGACTTTGGACTCCAGAGATGACTAAGCTGGCAGAGAGTCTATTGTCCTGCTGCACTAGGTATTTTTTGCCTCTAGCCAGAAATATTTCTACCACTTGCCTTCCTAATCTCAAATATTTTTATCACTTCTGAAGTTATCTCAAGCCCTGTTTTCACTTTTTGTAAAACTGATTTTTAGTATGCTTAGTTAGAGATGAGAATATTCAGTTCTATTGTCTTTCTGCATTTAAAAAAAAAAAAGGCTTGGGTTTCTTTTTTATTACTTTACTCCAAGCTATGATCACTGGAGAAGGAGTGAAATGGTGTTTGATAGATACGCCTTCCTTAATATAGTCCAGAGTAAAAGAGGATATTTCAGTAAATTTGGTGCATGTTTACTTACAAGTATATGTTCAAATGAACACCACAGTTCCAAATGAGAAACTTCCTAAAAAATATACAATTTTTATTATTCTGTGAACAACTACAGTGGCTTCTTTCTTTTTTGTTACTATTAGGGGCACAGGTGAGTCCATTGAATTTGCTTTTTGGTGCTTCCTGTGCCTGATAAAACATTTCAAATTGTATTTACCATATTTTTTTAATCAGTTTCAAGCACTGAGCAGTTACTTTTGCATGATTTTCAACACTTGGCAAAGTTATTTAAGTGCTCGTGTGTAGCATAAAGCATCAGTATAAGTTTAGAAGAAATAAGTGTCTGACTTTCAAGTGTGATAAAATATTTAATAATTAATATTTCTACACTCTGTTTAATGAAAAAATACAAAAATTTATTAATTAAGCTTCCAAACACATATGACACTACAAGTTTCTGTAATGCTCTGTTTTTACTGATGTAAAGAGAAGAAAATGCAGAAAATAAATATACAAAAATCTAAGGCAAAAAATAGTATTGATTTCCCCATCAACTTGGTAGACCCCAGAATATAAGATGGTGTCCCACAAAAATATAAGATGAAGACTGTTCTGCCTCTAAGTACCAATGAAACAGTGTGAAACCCGACCTTCACAGCTTATCTCAGTAGTGAAGGAAGGTAATAAAGTTTATCATAACATTCATTCTTCAGAATAGTACTAATTTAATTAAGGTGATTTGTTTTTTAATTTGGCAGATAGTAAATACTATTATTATCTGAATAATAGATCATAATAGTGTCTATAATAAATTTAGCACTCAAACATAAGAGAATTCTTTCTGATCATGTTTGTTATGGTCAAAATGGACCTAGCCCTTAGAAAAGCAATGGTACAGCTCATGCTGAATCAGAGTTTATGAACATCTGCAACCATTGGATTAACAGCACGACACAAGACTGGAATTTTCTGGGATTCTGCACCCCACAGAAACAGAGAAGACAGACCTCTCAAGCAAAAGAGAGAAATAAAGAGAGGTTTCCTGGTAGAGGATATTTGAAGTGGCTCCCATGAAATTCAGGTCCTCTGCCAACAGGAGACTGGCTTTTACTTAGCAACCTTATGTAGGAATATAATAATATTTGAGTAGAACAAAATGATTGAGTATTAGTTTTCATTCCTGTCACCTGCAGGTATTATGTAACACCTAATGTCTTTCATATACTTCAAAACCTCAATCTTAAATTTAGGTTTTCTCACCAATCCTGTTTTAAAATGTCACTAATCAAATAGTAAAACCTTTTTTATTTTCAAGCTTAAATGTATTCAGATATAGCATTGAATGTTCTAGATTTCTGTTTGCCTTTCTGGAGTATATTGACTGTTTTTATTTTCTTTCTCCATATGGTTTCATAGATTATTACTCCTATAACACTGTTTTAACTGTTTTTTCCTTAGTCTTATGACATAAATTCATAGCAAGAATGCCTAATTTACATCATGATCTGTATATTGAAAGAATCAAATTGTTTGTGGTATCTTTAGAGATTTGTTGTCATTGTTTGAGACTGTCTATTAACCAATACCAATAGTTTCCTTACAGCACCAAATATTACATTCTGATCCATTTTTGCAGCTTATTTATCTCCATTCTGTTTAAGCCCTCTCAAGAAAGCACAGGAAGAATTTCCACAGCTACAAAGCAAATAAGTGGTGCAAATACATGTTCATTTTCTAAATATTAATACTGTTCTTGACTATTTTTTTGTGAACATTTAATGATTAACATCCAAATAATGCTTATTTAAATGTGGTTTGCCAATCAGATCAGTCTATTGTAGGCCAAGCCTACTTTGCATTATTATATTCACTGACATCACCAAAGGGCTAGTGTTAGTAAGAAATTGGTATTGTATACCCTCAAGTGCCTAGGCAATGATAACACAACATGTACACAAATAAAAAGAGACAGAAAAGGTGTGTCTGCTATTTCTGAAGCTTTTTCTTTGAGGTGTTTCTGTACGTCTTATGTATTACACTTTTACATCAATATTATATGTTTCAATGAGTTTATTCTTGGGGAATAATATGTCATGAAATTTAAGAAATATTCAAAGCCAAGCTTTCTCTAGAAGCCTTCAGACTCTTCTATAAAGTAACTTGAACTTTTTCCAGATAAAAACCCAGGAGATTTGATACAGAAAGCAAATATTCTGTGCTATTTCTAACAATGGAGGTGTGGAGGGTTGACCCCGCCTGGATGCCAGGTGGCCACCAAAGTTGCTCCATGACTCCCCTCTTCCAGCTGGACAGGAAGAAAATATAATGAAAAGCTTGTGGATCAAAGTAAGGGCATAGAAATTTCACTCACCAATTGCCAGGACAGGCAAAATTGACTCAGCCTGGGGAAATTAATTTAGTTTATTACCAATCAAACCAGAGTAGGGCAATAAGAAATAAAAACTAAATCTTAACTTTCCCCCACCCCTCCTTTCTTCCCAGGTTCAACTTCATTCCCAATTTTCTCTACCTCTTTTTCCCCAGTGGTGCAGGGGGACAGGGAATAGTGGCTGTGGTCGGTTCATCACACCTTGTCTCTGATGCTCCTTCCTCCTCAGGGGAAGGACTCCTCACACCCTCTTCCCCTGCTCTAGAATGGGGTCCCTCCCATGGGAGACAGTCCTCCAAGAACTTCTCCAGTGTGAATTCTTCCCATGGGCTGTAGTTATTTCCCGAACTGCTCCAGTGTGGGTCACTTCCGTGGGGTGTAGTCCTTCAGGAACAAACTGCTCCAGTGTGGGTCCCTCGCAGGGTCACAGACGTGCTCCAGCATGAGCTCCTCTCTCTATGGGGCCAATGGTCTTGCCAGAGGCCTGCTCTCATGGCAGCATATCTTCCTTCAAGGCACATCCACCTTCTCTGGCATGGGATCTGCCATGGGCGGTGGCTACCTGTTCCATGATGGACTTTCATGGGCTACAGGAGGACATCCTGCCATACCATGCTCTTCAACACAGGCTGCAAGGGAGAGAGCACCTTGGCCACCTGGGCACACTGCTCATGTTCCATGGTAGAGCAGAAGATTTTTCAGTAGCTGTCAAGAGTGAGGGCTCAAGGAGTCAGCGGAAAAGGAAAGGCTAAGCACCCAAAACTTTATACAAAAATGTGAATGGATTTTAAAAAAAATCGTTACAATCTGTAAACTGTGGAAGAGGAAAAAGTTGAAGATGAATCCCAGGTTATAAGTCTGAGTGACAAGCAGAGGGATGGTGCTCTCAACAAAGGGAAGGGAAAGCAAAGGAAGGGAAAGGAAGGGAAAGGGAAGGGAGATAACTATTTTTTAGCTTAATCTTGGTGGTCCTTCCAGCAACATATGTGATTGCCATAATTTTTTTATTTCCTGACAAAACACAATTTCATTTCTATAGTAGTATACTCCACATAAAAAATTTAAATAAGGAACTCCATAAGAAGTGAAACTCACCTAGATAGCACAAAAATGTTTAGTCAATATTCTGTATTAGAGCATAAATTATCGATGACATTAAGGGCAGATATAGAAAACCCTTGATAGTGATTCTCATCTAGTTTTTACAGTCTTCATTCAATCCTATGCTGTTGCATAGCTAAAATGTTTCTTCTTTGGCTTTTATATATATATATTTTAGGACATTAAAACTACACCGTCTTTCCAGACTACCAGACTAACTAGGTTTTCAATTGCACTGGTTTATATCAAAAGTCATTTCTCCCTTTATGAAAATCCCTAGTAAAAATAAATTATCACTAGGAATAATTTATTTGACTATAAGACATCATATTAGCAATGAAAACCAGATGATTACATAGTGTATTAGCAAACTACCTAATAGGTTTAGTTGCTAAGACCTAGGCCTCACCTGTGCATGGAAATCCAAAAAGTGGGATAATCTAACAGTGATACAAGGTTATGGGTTTGACTGCATAGAGTTTTGACAGACAAAACACAATATATACCCAAGAAGGGCAAAAAAAATTAAAAATAGAAGAGAAAGACTGAGTTATTCAGAGCCTTGCTTTGCCACAATGCAAAAAGTCTGTCACACTGGGTGCAGGCCCATGTCTGGAGATATAGAGCAGAAAATGCAAGGTGAGTTTGTTTAGTTTGGATGAAAGGAAGAGAAAACATAAAACCATATGTCTGTCAAAATCTGAACCAGTGGGTATAGATTCATGGTGTAGATAGATGTCAAAAGAGAGACAAATCAAACCCTAGAAAAGTCTATTTGTCTTCATTGGTTATTAAAGAAGACTCTGAAGTTATGCACTAAGATATGCATTTGTAGTTCACAGATAACTAAAATTCAGTAAGATGATTCCAGTGAGATGCACAGGACTTGAGCGAGTCCTGCTTGAGCAAGTTATGCATGCTGAAATATTAATACAGAGATGACAGGTGGAGTTGTGTTTGCAGATGAGTTTACCTAAGCTAAGGCAGAGAAAATATCAAAAGCTACTCCTCCTGAGTATGTCAGGTGTGGGGAGTGGGCAGGGGGTGCACATATTGTACAGGAGGGTGGGTAGGAAATGAAGATTACCTGGTAGTCATTACATTAGTGTATGAGATGAGACTTAAGGTTAAGACCTTGCTACAAACCAGAGGAAGAAGATACTTAAATGTCCCCAGTTTTGCATTTTGGGTAAGTGCCTCAACTGCTAAGCTTTTGAAATATTCTTACAAGGAGGAAGAGGAGTTTTTCAGCTTGATGCACCATTTTGATGCAAAAGACTGGGCCCAAGTTGCACATAATGACACATATATGTAAAGAAAACAGATGATACTATGTTTGTTGCTCACTCTGTGGATGTCCTGACCCATTCTGGATCAAAGTTGACTCGGATCTGCTCTCCCTCAGTGTGATGAGGTGCACCAGGACCTGCAGTGAAGCACAGATTCTGATGCTTTTGGCCTGCAGGCTGGGTCTCAGCTGTTTGAGTAGCAACGATATGAAGCAACATATATTCAGAGAGGCAAATAGATTTTTGGTTGGTTTTAAGACCTTTTAAATGAAAAACAGAATGAAAAGCAGATTGAAACTGAGAAGCATTCAGGCCATAAAAATATCACTGGACAAAACCAAAGCAGCTTTGAGATCTCTTAGGGGGTTTTCTCAGAGTCAGCTCTGTCCCCAGCACTTATTCCGCACTGCATTCCACTATGTAATGACAGCATAGAACAAGTTTAAATTAATTATCCATTGGATAAAAGCAAATAATACACAAAAAATTAGCGAACCAGACAATATTGTCGAATGTGTTCATTGCAAGCACAATTGGCAGGCAGCTTGCTGTACGATTGTATTTGGTAGCTCAAAGGGAGAAAGGGGAGAAGCATTAACTCATGCTTTGATCTTTCCTTAGCCTCCAATTGTGAAAGCTGTTCCTGTTAGCTCTGATATTTTAAAGGATTATGTCCTTCTCTTTTGTCACTTCAAAACTGGCTTTCTCCTGGAAGGTTTGGACAAAGATTAGTTCTTGCTAGGAGAAAGTGCATATGTTTCAGGCAGGCCACTTGACTGCAGGAAAGATCTTGTTCTTGGCTTTTTCTCTGACTAAAAAGGATCAGGCTCAGTTGAGTGATCTACAAGAGCTCTCGTATGACTGCTATGATTGCCCGCATTTGATCTTCTGTGTCTATTTTCTTTTGTTAGGTTCCTAGAAACATCCAGGGATTTAAAAGTACCCTAAACTGGATCAGAACATAGCATGGATTTTTGGGAATCTTGGCACCATTAAATTGTACAGCTGCTCTCTTGCATAGTATGTATCTATACTGTGGTTATACGCTTTTTCTGGTTTATTAAGCTCCTTTCCAGCTGGCTTGAATGCCCAGGCAGTCTTCTGGTGCTTTTGGGACTCGTCTCACCACCCACACATTCAGAAGCCTGTAAGTAGTCTGTGGAGCAATAAGAGCTCTGACCTCACAGTCCCCTTTGGACACTAACATAAAATAAATAACCCGCTGCAACAGCAGGATGAGTATTTACGAGTCCTCTGTGGGAGTCATACTCAGCATAGGGAAGAATATTTCAGTGAAACACTTCAGATCACACATGCTTTGTTTTATTTCCTTTCTAATCTTACAAATAGGCAAACTCTTTTTCTTTTCTTTCTTTTATTTTTTTTTTTTTTGTTGTAGTCACATTATGACAGTTTGGAAATCGTTGAGCTAGCTTGAATAAAGCTCAAGCTGCTCTTGAAACATCCTCTTGGTCTAAAGTTTAGATGTTGTCACACTTGTATATTCAAATGTCTGTCAAACCTCTTCCAGCTTCACTTATCTTATTAAAAATATGTCTCTGCTTTTGTTTTCACTTTGCCTGCATTAAGCCTCATGTAGTAGTCTGTTCGTTACATTTGCAATATACATGTCTTATTTCAAGTCTCTCCTTTATTCCCAGTAGCTATCATAGTTTTACTTTTCTTTTAGAGTAATATTTGTCTTACTTTGGTGATTTGTTTTATTATATCCACTTGGTGTACCTAACTTCATTATTTTCCTATTCCCTCACTAGTTTTTTATTATTTTGACTTCTTCTCCCCAGTTTTTACCTAATGAACTTATAGAATTCTTCTGTTACTAGGTGCTTTCAACAGAATTTCTCTTCATTTCCTTTCCTTATATTTTTCTTCTGTGGGATTTAGCTTATTGGTCTTGCCAGGTATTTACATCACTCTCACTACTTGTCTGTTTTATATGTTGGTTTTAATATTTATTTTGTCTTGCGTTTCCTCATGATAAATCCAATAAAATCTCTGCTTCTCAGATTAAAATGCATCTCTGAAGTAATATAAGAAGTTTACAGTGATGACATGACAGCTAGTGCTTCAAACTCACTGCTCCTTTTCAACTCAAATGGTGACAATGTTAAAGGCTTCAGAGACAAAAGAGGAGAGTCTCTACCTCAAAAGTGCTGTCTTCTGTATTACTGTTTTTAAGTATGCCTGAAACCCCAGGTCTTTCCAACAGTGACCTTCTTCTATGTCAGCACATGGGGAAAAGTGACAAGGTGGGTACATTCAGGGAGGAGTAGGAGCAGCTCTGTTAGAAACTGAAGTTCTCTCCTTGATTGCAGGTCCTTCTGCAATATTCCCTCCTGTTGCCTCTATTCTCTTACAGTCCTACAAGAACAGAATAGATGCTCTTCTCCATGAACAGTGTGGCAAGCTTTGTGGACATTGTTCTAACCAGAGAAGGGTGTTTTATGCTTTCTCATGACTACTGCAGTTAAATCAATCCCAGTAATTAACTGCTAAAGCTTAGTGAGTGATTCAGTCGTACAGATATATATCGTGTACTGGGTCTGGCTGAGATGGAGTTAATTTTCTCCATAGCTAAACCACAATAATGTGCAATACTTGCTTAACATGCAGAGGGGGGGTGGGGTAATTTTTTTTCTTAGGTCTTCTATGCCTACTGTCATAATTGCAAAATAGTGCTTACCACTTTGTCATTACATGCCTTGATGTGGCTAAGGAATATTTCCTCATTTATGTAACGGGTGAAAGATCATGTATTTTCTCCTTTCCTAGTCTCCTTTTTCCTTCATTAATTGACTCTTCACTCTCATCTACTCCTGCTTTCTTCATTTTCTTTACCTATTTTCAGAATGCAAATAGAAATTTCACTACTGTGGAGGACTGTCAGACCATTAATAGGTTCAGAACTCTGCCATCAGTCAGGCGAAATGTTCTACCTCTTCACAGTGACTGAGGAGGTCACCACCACATCTCTAAATATCACCAGTTCCAAGAAAATTTTAAATAAAGAACTCTGCATTTGAGAAAAGAAGCTTTTACAAGCTGAAGAAGTATGAGTTTATTTTCGTACTGGAGTTTACAGCTGGAGGTTATGGAGAAACCTTATATTTGAGATAGTTCTTGTACAAGGACTTTTTATTTACAGAGAGTAGAACACTGAACAGCTTGAACAGTGTGCTGTTCCACATCGCACATTCCTCTTTCAAAAGCAACTCCATTTTCATTTTGCAGGTGTCAGAGGGAAATGTTCCTGAAAACATTCATAGTGTGTTTCACAAAACAAGTCTGACTAAATTTTGCCTTAAATCTCAAGCGTGTACTTGCCACCTAAATTTTGAACTTCTAAAGGGGGCATGCTCACCTCTGTGCCTCTGTATTGCCTCCTACTTAGGCTGCAGAACACTTCAACAAATCATCTCAAAAAACAGGTATTCAAGGGGCTTACTTCTAGTTGAAGTCAAATCAAAGTATTACAATTTTGGTTTATACTACAAGAGGATGAAATGGTTGAACAAAAGTAATCTGAAATTACTGTACTCTAAATCTGAAGAGGAAGGTAATGCCAAAATTAACAGAATGTGAAGCAGGATTCTGCAATCCATCACTACCTTCGTCTCAGCTGGAGGTGGGGTTGTCGAACAGATGTGTTGGGATTTCTGCAGAGAAAGGTGAAAGAACGTGGAGAAACACAAAAGGAAAGCATGCTCCACTAAGGACATCTTGAGACAAGATGGGCTGAGAAGGACTCTGCTACGCCACTCAAAATATCCAGTCAAGCAGTCCCTAGGACATTACCTCCTCATGTTTTTCTCTTTGGCAGAAGGTACACAGTATCTGAGGAATGTCACAACAGAAGGCATTTTATCCTTCTGTGTATCAAGTCTATCTAAAAAGCAAAATGAAAAGCAATCTAGTTTCCAATATTTTAAGAATTTTTTTCTCTGATTTTGGCGCATGGCACACAGCCTTTACCCTGATGGTAGATTTCTGTTTAGTCTGGATATAAGTAGGTCAACAAGTTTTTATGAACCATGTCACAAGTTAAAAAGAAACTGTGTATGCAGAGAGTATAGAGCAAGCTCACAGAAACATCTCAAGGCTTCCTCTGCCAAGCTCAAGGATGGATTTCTTTTGTTTTTTGAAAGCAACATACCTTCAGAACTAGGGAAATTAACAAGAAGTAACAGGACAAGGTTGACATAGAAAGACACTGCTAAAGAGAAAAAGACCAGTTTCCACTGTTTTGGAAAAATTGGTATGGTAGGTTTCATTTATTAATGATATGTATTACAATGTCTGGAGTCAAAGTTTATCCAGAAAGATGATTGGAAAACGTACCTTTCAGCCATACTGCTTTCAGCTTATCTAAATGTGACATTTCAAGCTATGACTCTGCATATTTAGGCGGAAAAGTATTTCTAGAATATTATTAATTTGTTTCAGATAGCTGAGTTTGACTAAAAAGTAAAATCTTCAATTATACACCATCTTGGACTTTACCGTTTGTGTTTTTCAAGCATTTGGTATGTCTTTCCTTGAGATGCTTGGTATTTCTGGGCACGAAAGAAATCTGAATATATAAAGACTTCCAAAAGAAAATGAATAATTGCTAAGAATGAAAGTTGGAAAGGGAGAATTTAATATTGCTTCTGTATTTTCTTTCAGAATAAGAAAGAGACAAATGACAGCAAATGAAAGCTGTTTCTCTTGCTGGAGTGGTAACAATAGTCCCAGTGGATTCAACAGCTTGAAAACTCTGAAAAAGGAGAGTTCAAAATCTGTGTATTACAATATTTCAGATTAGACTATTCATTTACTACCTGAAAGTCAGTATTTCTGTCTATCTCACTCCTTGCTGTGGAGTTACTTGCTGAATTGTATCCATCTGCTTAACGATAGGATTTTTTCATTGATGTGAATAACCAAATTACTTGTGAAAGCAAGATCATTATCTTCAGGTAGTGGTGGGATTGGATATGTTACTATTTGCACATCTCTAGAACCAATCCCATTACATATAAATTGGAATTTGATTTAAGCATCTAATTTATAAATATAAGGCTTGAACCAAGACTTTGGTTTATATTCCTAAGCCATGATTAATAAATCTGCCTAGTAAATCAGTCTTTTTTAACAAATAAACTGGGTTTCATAAAATAGATCTTAATAACCAGAGTATATGAAGTCCTGACTTATAAATCAGAGATATGACTAAAAATCAGTCATATCACTTATAAATCAGCAATGCTACTTTAAAAAGTGCCATGCTTCTGAAAAAAAGTGAAAGATAAATGTTCCTTACTTTATGTATGTATATTTAATTTAGGTATTTAAAGTGAAAGCAATTATAAAGCTACTTCTGAAATGGTTATTTGAAAAACAGCACCTTAAAGTGATGATAGAGCAGAAGGGGAATTTTATTGGTATTCATAAATGTGCACCTTGCCATTTGTAACTGTCT
Organism: Falcunculus frontatus; assembly: GCA_013398115.1. Taxonomy (NCBI): domain Eukaryota; kingdom Metazoa; phylum Chordata; class Aves; order Passeriformes; genus Falcunculus; species Falcunculus frontatus. The sequence goes on along the minus strand of VZRV01023440.1, from coordinate 2,123,932 downwards.
TTGTACTCTCCCCTCTGCACAGGCTGCCTATCAGAGTTGTAGTGTGCTGTCAAGATTCTTGCAGGTCTGATGCTTGTTATTCTCCTGTTTAGTTTTTTCAAATATGCGAGTGCCAGTCTCAGTAGCAAGAGACCGACTGCTTTAATTTATTTATTTCCAGATGATATATTAGGGGTTGGGGTTAAACCACAGCTCAAAAACTCCAAATTTGAGTAGATGGAAAAAGTGAGAGGAAGAGGTTAATTGATCCTTAAAAATATTGAAAGCAATAGGTTTTTTTCCTAGTATTCTTCAGTGAGTTTCTGCTTTTCTTGTGTTTAGTGGAGGCATTTGAGAATGATCCCATATTCTTCAGTCATCTACTCAAAGAATAAGTGAAATACCAACAGACTTTAGAGCTGACTTCAGTGTATGTAGGAAAATTCAGTCAATTCTTCCCTAAAGTTCTAAAACATTTAGGTTTGGTATGATTTGATTTGAATTTTTGGGTGATGTCTTTTTAAATTATTTATTTATTTGATATTGGTTTTGTTTACTTATTTGCTTTTCAGCAAGAAAGATTTCCTTTTTCAATTAGTAGGAATAAGTGTATAAAGACACATATAAAAGCACAAAGAGTAATTACTTCAAGTCCAACTTGTATATAAATATAATAGTGAAAATGCTGTCATCAATATATCTTTTAGTTCTTTACACTAGTTTTGAATCCTCAAATATTATGAAAATCTTTCCATAAACAAAAGCAAAGACTTTCTTTCTTTCCTCCTCAATTCAACCCACAGTATTTCCTGCAGTGTTCAAAACTGATAAACTTTTAATCTGAGTTGGGAAAGACTCACATTCTCACCCTCATCAATTCTTCACTTCTCCAATGCTGGATCAACACCCTGGATGGAAGGATGTCAGAGGGAGAAACAGTGGGAAAAAATGACTTTTGGTTTACCCTGTTAAAATTTGCATAGGTATTAAAATATAATCAATGCAAGTTTTCAAATACATCCCCTAGCAAAAGTAGATCTTTGTAACCAACATGTATGGTCTGTTCTGGCTTTCTCTTTCTCTCATTTAAATAAGAATTTTTAAATACATTTTCTTCTTTTGTAACCAATGTTCTAAATGGAAATGTTTAAATTAATTGAGAGTTTCACCAAAAAACCATTTTGCCTAAAAAAAAACATGCTCTATCAAGGTTTACTTTAAAGCATATTTCCTCTAACAAATTTCTGTTTCTTCCTTTCCTGTAAATAAAAATATAACCTAAAAAACAGTCTAATATTTTAGTAGATTTTAAATATGCTATTTATACACAATTTGAACTTTTTTTTTTTTTTTTTGGGCTGAGAGACAGTGAGGAGTACTAATAGCCAAGATCTCGATTTACCCTGTCAGTCATTTGGGGCTTTTTGTAGACAGATTTGTTGGTGCAATGCTTTCCTGTAGTTATTTTCCAAGAGACCAGGTGCAAAGCTGGTACTACTATCAACTAGGAACTAAAGCAATGGAATTTAATAGACAAAATTTAACCATCTGATTTTGTCTATTTAATGAGAAGATATAGTCCAGTCACTCTCACAGTGATGGTGCAAGGACGTAACAAGATCCAAGTTTTTAAGAGAGTTTATTAACCCAATAGAGACCTATACTGACAGAACAATTCTTGTTTTCTATGTTTCTGTGGCCATGGCATACACAATACCACAAATCTGTTCCTTTAAAATATCTGTGTTTGTTAATGATCTGTGTCCTTTGGGTTACTATGCTTATCATTCCTATGCCTCAGTGTCCTACCCACAAAATGCAAATTATAAAAATATTTTGTAATCTTCTTTTCTTCTTTTTTTTTTTTTCTTCTCCAGTCTGTATTTTATACACCTTCTCCTTTTATGATTGTATTTTGGCAATATCCAATATACAAGTAAGTGTTTTGTCTGAGTCCCAGATATCTTGAACCTCATGCCTTATAAATGGGATTCCTGGTCACAACTGCCTCTCCAGCATCAACAGGAGAAACAACAAATAAAAATAATGCTACATTTTTTTTTTAACTACTTTTGTGTTATTGTGATCAGAAATCATTTGTGCATCTTTGAAAACATTTCTCTCATTATTAATCATAAGCAACAGCAAAATAATGCTTCATACTTTATTTGGATGCTGTGGCAACAATCTCAACATTTAGGCTGAAATGAAGCATCTGAAATCTAAGACACTCCTCACTCAATAATTGTAACTTCTTGATTCTTCTAGGTATCTGCAAGGGGCACTGAAGATAGAAATGCCATAGAAAACAGGAACATCACAGAAAATAACAGACTTTCAGTAGAGTGGGAAGCTTACTGACAAGTACTTCATACCCATTGTTCTCCCACTTTTTTATTCACCAGGTTCTGCTCAGTCTGTCAAAGAAGAAACTGGTGTTTCTATAGATAGCTGTGATTCTAGCTGGTTGTTTTCCATTTTGGTCTTGGTTTTGCTGTTTTTTTTCATTTTTTCTCCACTGACCAGTTTTAAAGCTCAAGAAAAAAAGTTCCTTTTTCAACATCATATGGCCATTTTATTCGTATTTTGTCACTGAGGATGGTATTCAGTCAAAACTAATGGTTAGTGAACCAGTATTCTTGTATTTGCCAAATTTCTACAAATATTTTATAGAGAAAAGAAGTTGGATTGGGGTAAATCCAGTGTGGATTTTACCTAAATAAGGACCTGATTTTAGGAATATGTGGATAGTTGTCTCCTCCTATATAATAATATAGGAGATATTCACTTCAGAAAAATGGATTAAACAGCAGTCTAAAATATTGTAACATGCCAGATGTTTGAGATAGACAAACATCCTTTTTTCCGTAATTCTTTTAAGAAATTCTCATCTACCTGCATGGCTGAAAGTCTTATGGAAATTACCCATTGAAAATGTGATTTCTGGACTGTTTAATCACCAATTTTGGACATAGCGCACTCTGAGACTCTCTTGTGTCCTTCATTCTCGTCTCAGGAGAGAGAGAATAAGTGAGAGCTAGTGGACCTGAATACTGTGATTTATTTAAAAAGAAATGAGGTTAGAGGTACTTGGTTACCTGAGATGCTCACTAGCCCGCTGCGTTACATTCAGAAGGACTGAGCTTCTCTTCCCCACAGGCAGAGCTGAGAAAGCTGGGCAGCAAGTTACATAAGCTCATGATATGGTTCTGCTCACAATTATCAATATCACTTATCATCCATCAGAGTGCCTCTCTGGGGTCTCCCACCTTTCATCTCAATGCATCTCTGTGATCTCTGAGATGTTTCCTCACTTCCAGGTTGTTTCCTCCAGCCAGACCAAAACTAAGATCTTCACCACCTCCTTTCTGATGCTAATTCTTTACAAAGCTATTTTCTTTTCATGAACCTTTTTTTTTTTTTGCACCAGCCCCTCTGTTTGGTATCTAAGCTTCCAGTTTTTCCTGACTAAACAGTCCGTGTACAAAAGCACAACTTTGCAATTGGTGTTCCTGTTTCATGTCTTTTTATTAACTGAAGTATTTAGGATGTGCTAAGTTGGTTTAGATCAGGTATTACAAAAATTTACATCTAGTCCATACCAGTTTCATCTAGAAAATAGAAGGCTTTTGTTGGGGAATTCAAAAGTTCAGTTTTGAGTACTCACAGCCACATAAATTTATCGTGTTTGCTGACTCCTGTTACCATTCACAGCTTAATGATTAAGAAACAAATATACCACCAGATAGAATTCACTATAGCATAATTTAAAGGAATCCTAAAAAGGAATATATTTTAACAATGAGAATAATTCAATTCCCATGTGAATGTGGAAAAAGTCACTGAAGGTCAAATAGTTGAATATACAAGGGGAGCAAGACTGCTTTTTGTGATGATGGAAAAAAAAAGATGTACTGTGGCATAAAAATGATAACAGTCATAAGTCAGAAGATGAGCATTGGGTAAATGCATGTATTTATGCTGTGAGGACAGCACAGAAGATAACATGTATGAATGAGATGGAAAAAGAGTGCCTCAAGGTGAGCAAAAAAAGATTGTGCTGAAAATTTAAAGCCTCACGAAGCTTTAAGAACTAGGAAGAAAAGATTGATAAAATGTAATTATCATTGTGCTTTTGTGTTTCTTGTGTCAGTTCTCATTTCACATTTGTCCTAAAACAACTAAGACAACAATTGTTTGTTTCTAGAAGATGGATTGCTGTCAAAAATAGAAATGTACAATGAGCAGCAAGAAAAAAAATCCTTTATCTAAGGGCTTTACTACTTCATATAACAAACTGAGTAATAACTACAAAATGTTTCATTTGGTTTGAAACTGCAAATGAACTACTCATCATTGATATTTGAAAATCTCTATTTTTTATTATATGTTTTATCAACCATCACTGCTTTTCATATACATCACAAGAAAATAGACAGACTTTTTAAAGCATTAAAGGTCACTTGTATGCTATTTTGGATTTAATACAGCTCAAAATTTTCACACACTGATTTTTATATTAATTTACTATATGATATCTTTGAATAACAGGTCAAGCAGTGATTCAGAAATGGGTGTTATTTTTGAAATGTGCTGCCATTTTGAAAGTAGTTAGGATTACTGGTTTGGTTAAAAAAGTTTATGTAATAACAGGTGATTTTGCACCTGTAATTTCAATCCTCTCCTCTCTAGTATATCCCACTAACATCAGTGTGAACCTTCTTCTTAAAAATTTAGTGTCAATAGAGTTCAGTGAAAGATGGAAAGTTTATCAGAATTAAAATTTCCCAAAGACCATTATAGCTTTATAAAATATTAAATCATGCTGTAAAATCACTGACCAATAGGTTTAGTTGTGTGTTTATAAATGTGTAAATTTTTTTTCTAAAATGTGAATGCTGCCTCAGTTGATAATTGTTGAAAAAAGGACCAATCAAAACTCCATCTATGATGGAAAACAATAATTAACCTCAATAAGAAAAGTCAAATATAAACAGATGGAGGAACATATGCTAAGTAAAATGTAAATGTGAAGAGAAATCATTGAGACCTAGAATTTCAGATTCTCTTTTTGGCTGTCTGTTTTACCTTAATGAAATTTCAAAATGTGAGTTTATAAATACAAGCAAAATTTCACCAAGTACTACAGTAGTGAAACAATGTAATTTGTCCAAGTAGATGAGACCCCACAAGTAATGAACCTTAAAAGGTACCCCAAGTGTGTTCTGAAATGAGGACAAAATATGATGGAAAAAATGCTGTACCTCATTATGGCAAGCCTATCTAATCTATCAATCTCCTATTCATCAATAGTTCAATTTGAACATATTCATGATAATTTTCAGCTACTGTTGCTTCTGAAGTATTACAAAAAAATGAAAGCCCAACTTTCACCAGCTTTGCAGATACAAATACAGTGCTAAATAAGCAAACCAGGGAGGAGAAATAATAACATATTAAAAAAATTATAAGAAAAGTACCACAAACAAATAAACAAACAAAAAATCCCTCAAAAAGAAGCCCAAAGTACATCTTTTTGCTTATTTTCTTGAATAAGTTTTTCACGAATTCTCTTCTGTTCTGGGGACTGGAATGGTGGTTTCTTGATAGTCAAAAACGAATGGTCCAAATTTGATTCCATTATGATGAATAAAAGGTGATAATTTTTTCATTTTTCTTGTCTGTTCTTCAGACTGTGTTTTTTAAACTATTGATTCTCTTGAAAAAGAGGGAGGAGACCCAAACAGAAGAACAATTAGTTAAAATTTAATCTACTCTTGGCAAAGATTTTGGATATCGATTATTTTGTGCAAAGGAAGGAATCATAAAACACTTCACTCTCATTAACAGTTGCAAAAGCTTAGAGGATGAAGAAATACTGGATATGTTAATTCTTGTAATTTAATTAACACTACTGATTTCCATTACCATCCTCCTCACACTTAGCAGGTACACATTCATCTCTCACCTCCAATGAGAAATAGATACCTTTAGGAAAGAGATTAAAAACTCAAGAGTTGGAGCCCTGCAGCCTATAGTTATGGGCCCATGCTGATTTCAATGAGCAATTAGAAATTGTCTCTGTTATGTTACCCTGTGTACACATTTTTGTGAAGTGTATAAATCTTACTTCAAAAGATTCACAGTGAATTTTCATTTCGTGCAGAGCATTTATTCTCCAAAGCTTGTTTTGGTGTTCTATAAAATAGCATTGAAAATTCCTTTGCAAAAAGTTATAAGACTTTAGCATGATTCTATTATAAACAGCAGTACCAGAAATGAGCAGTTCTGAAACTATTTGAAATCAAAGCAATTCAGTATTAATCAATAAAGCTAAGAGGACAGTTTTAAACATGTTGCTTCTCCGATGTGAAGTAACAGAGCTGACATCATTTTACATATCAGGGTAATTTATTGAGTTGAGTAAGATCATGAGAAAAAAATCACATTTTTCTTGCTTTTCTTTTTTCTTTAATCTTTATAAACTGAAGCGTAAAGCCATTCTTGGACATAATAGTGTTTCCCTCTTGATGCTTTACCTTTTGGGATGAACACATGGAATTGAAAAGGGTCTGGTTTAACAACTTTGGATCCTTGCTATCACAGATAATTGTCACATATAATCCATTTATAAAACAACTTTAAGAATAATTAGAAGTTTGTTCGTTTTGCACTGTTGCAGCTACAAAGCTATTAAAAATCCTTGTCCCTCCATTTCTTAGAAATTACTTTAGCCTTAATGTTGGAACTGCATTTGAAAGCCCTCAAATAATATGCAAAAGGTTAACATGTTTTTACTGAAGCAATGTATTCTATCTCCCATTTACCTATGTTGATTTTTTTTCAGACTGTTCTTTCTTTTGAAATAAGGTTTTAAGTTACAAAATGTGGTAGTAATCTCAATTTATTTTTATTGCTTCTTAAGTTTTACATTCATAAGGAAAAAACTAGCACAGCATTATCCTGGTTATTCATTTTCAAATATTTGCACAATACCTCTGTACTGGGTAGGCACAGCAAGGTTTAGGTTGCAGGGTGGTACAGCAGTGGCTTCTGTGAGGAGCTGGAAGATTTCTGTGCCCAACAGAGCCAATGCCATGTGGGTCCAAGAAATTTGGCAAATACAGGAATTGACCCTTGACTGGCCAAGACTGAGCTCATCAACGATGATGGTAGTGCCTCTTAGAAAACAGAATTCAAAGAGAAAAAATCTGCTGTGTGATGAACAGGCTGCAACCCCCATTCCACATCCCCCTGTGCTGCTTGAGGAGGAGGAGGTAGAGAATTCAGGAGAGAAGTTGATCCTGGGAAGAAGGGAGAGGTTGGGAGGAACAGTGGGGAAAGTGTTTTAAGATTTAGTTTTTATTTCTCCTTACTCTGATATGATAGGTAATAAATTAGATTAACTTCCCCAAGTGGAGTCTACTTTGCCCATGATGGTAACTGGTGAGTGATCTCTCCCTGCCCTTATCTCGACCCACAAGTCTTTTCTTATATTTTCTCTCCTGTGTCCAGCTGAATAGGGGAGTGGAAGAGTGGCTGTGGTGGGCCCCTGGCATCCAGCCTGGGTCAATCCACCAAAATCACCTTTAAAAGTATTTTCAGGATACCACTTTCCAAGATGCAACTCCTACTCATTGAGTTGTTTAGTATATATTAGGCTTTCAGTGTTCCATAGTAAAGTTTAACTGTCTGTCAGGATCTTTATGGAGTAAACTAATGTGTTGCCTCCAAAACAAAACTTGGATCTGATTCTTCGAAGTTTGCTCTAGAAACCATCTCCAAGGGTGGTATAGATGAAACTGCACCACACCTGGCTGCTTTGTCCTGTGCAGCACTATAGCATCCATTAACTCTCTCTTGTGTTCTCATGAACATATAGACCTTCAGTTTCATGCAATGAGAATATTAGCCTGATAATATGCAGTACCGTTTTTAGGTTGATTAAAACTGAAGGAAACATACATGAAAAGCAAAATAATATCCATCCCTACTGTGTGAGGGCATTTCAAGTGGGCAACTTCCAAACAACTCAGTGGTCACTAACCAGAGAGGACGCTGTTAACATCTGCCTTAGGAGTGTTTGTTTTCTCGTGTTTTTCACAAATAAAGTTATTAAAAGGCAATTGGATTTTACTACAGAACTCAGTTAGGAGGGAGTTTAAGGATGTTTCCCCATTTGAAACTTCTGTTTTGAGAAGTGCTTTTCACTCATTCATTCATTCATTCCTTCATTCACTCATTTATTAATTCATTCACTCATATATCATATGCTACTCTGATGTTATATAGTATTAATTTTTAAACCAGAATCTCATACTTTCAAAAATCTGATAAATGTCCAGTATTATGAGATATACACTTCTAGGTTTAACAACAATTTTATTTCTAGTATCAAGGAATGAAATAAAGTTTGACAAGACCTGTATTCCGTAAAAATGTATTAGCACGTGATTAAATCCATGTACTTTATTCCTCAATCAATTTAATTCATTGACTCCTTTTATTGTTTTCCTTTGGATTGTTCTCAGACTAAATGTTACACTTACCTGATCATGCTACTTGTTTTGTTCATTTGGTTTTAATTGGCCTAATAAAATATCTCTATAATTCCTTGATATACTCAGATATATACAGAACAAAGATAAACTGCACTTCTCTTTAAGTTAACTTTTTTTGTTCTCTGACAATAAGGCAGACTTTAGCCAAAGTTGTTGTCCTTACACATAGAAATTTCCTGTTTTTTCAATACAAATATTTATTTTAAGTAATGAACATTAATTTCTTTGTATATTTCAAGTTTTGTTTCTCAACCATTTACCTTGCATTTTGGTTAATTCTGAGATATTAAAACTTCTGAAAAGTAGATATATATGAGCAGATTACTTTGTGCATGAAAGTCAAGCCATGGTCTTGTTCCTATATATAAACTCATGACTTTTATTCTTTTTGTCATCCTCTCAGGCTTGCTGAACAAGTTGTAATCTTGAACTGATTATACAATCTGAACATTTCAATCACTCATATTTTCTCTCCAATTCCAGCAATACCACTCATATCAAATTTATTCTAATTAATAAGGAATTCCAGTACCTCATGAATGTTTTCAAGATTACCAGAACTTTGCAACAAGCAAGTGAAAAACTTCATTACCTTGGACAAATTGCTGCAATGTGCTCACAGCAGGCAGAGTTTGCATCTGCCTTTCATATTTAACTTTAAATTAAAGGCAATGGGTAGATTTTTATTTCCACTTAGGATCAAACGTGCTATTTTAAACTGATTATATCTAGCCTTTAATTTGTATACATTTCTCGTATGTCCATATGTATGTATATATAGATAGATCATCTTGCTGTGACGTGACCTAAAAGCATAAGATTACTCTTCAAGTACAGCAATAAAATTCAATATAAGCTATCAAACCAGAGAGGGTTGTTTTTTTTTTCCCTCCAATGTTCATCTTTTTATATCTCCTATTTCAATGGACAGCAAGCACAGGATAGACATTTAAAACACAAACTTTCATCTTCAATTCACATAGTGTCTCTTTGAAATTATGCCACATATGGAATATGTGCAAGCTACATCCTGATCTGAAGCTCCAGCAAACCCTGAAAACCCTACATTTCACTGAAGCAAATTGCCTATTTTAATTGAAGATTTTTTTTTTTAATGAAGATGTGGCAATGATGAATATTTGCTGCTGAAACTGTATAAAATGCCCAGAACTTTAAAAGCTTGTTCTATCCTCAGTGGTCCAGAGCACTGTGTGAAACCTTGAAGGAATAACTGATGGAAATTAAAGCAGTCTCTGTGTAATCCATGAGTCTTTTTGCGCTGTGATCTTTTCCTAAACTCAATCCAAAAGGAACGTGAGAAATTCTCACTCCCAGCCACAGAGCCTTCTTAAATTAGGCTGCAGAGAATCGTGCTTCCAGCTCTCAAAGTCTCCTGGGTATGCACTGTGGCAAAAGCAAGGGGACGTAAAACTCTTCTCACCAGAGGGAGGGGCAGGCAAGGGTGGAGAGCACGGCTGAGGAGTGCTGACATACCCACGCTGTAGGTGCTTCTGCCGGGGAATAATTTCAGCTGCCCTTCCAACTAAGGCAAGTGGGAGCAAAATACAAAGATAAAAGTAGAAGGAGGGGTTGAAAGCGACGCCTAGGTGGGAATCTTGAGGGCAGTCAAGAAAAGTAGTACACTAAGCAGAAATGAAAGTACTGCCTTGATGGGGAAGACAAGGACCTTGAACACAAATAAAGGGATGATAGGCGGTGAAAGAATTTTAATTGGGGAGTTTCATGGGCTGAGTTTCACAGCAGCATTCTGGAAGGATTTAAGGGGAACAAAGCAAATAGCCTGGCTTTTATCATAACCTGTGCAATGGTTAAATGGAATTTTATGTACATCTGTTATCCTTAGCTTTATAATGATTTTTTAAAAGACTTGGGGAGGGGTAAAAAGAGAGAAAGTTTCATCTGTCCTATGTGACGGATACGTTCTAAGGGACAGAGGGTTGTCTTTATAAGCTGATTGTCAGAGCTAAAAATATTCAAGATTTGAAAATGTTGCCTGGAGCAGAAATGAGGTCCCCAAGTAAACAAAGAAAGCACAGCATAGAGGGTAATAAACTCCTTCCAAGTTGTATCATGTTCACAGTAGATCATGATCTTGTTTTATAAATCTAGTCCTGTCAAAAACAAATAATAAAATCTGGACCCACTCTGCTAAAGTAATTCTATTACTGTCACCTCAAATAAGCTCTTGAATTTTTTCCCTGAAAACCTATACATAGTGCATTTTTCATGTAAAACTATACATTACTTTTTACACAGTAATACTAATGGGTATTCTACAATTCAAGAAAAAACTCTGCTTATGATAATACAAACATTTGATTGTTTATAATGTTTATGAAATGAAGGCGACACTGGAATTTTAAGTTAATTAACGGTCTTTAGATAGGTCGCTGACTGTGTTAACACACCAGATAGTTAAGGACCTCTAGTATAACACATAGGATTTCCAAATTCATACACTCTATAAGCATGCTCATGTTTCATCTCAGAGCAACTTTATTACGGAAGATTTGTTAAAATCAAAGGCATTTAAAAACTAAATTTTGGCATTGTCTTAAAAGTGATAGTGCGATCATTCAGAAAAAAAAATTACATTAGCAATAGAGAAGATCTTTACATACATCAAAAGGCATCTTTGTAAGCGTTACACTTCCATCCATTCAAAAGAGACAACATTTTGCAAATGTTGTGTCTATGGCTGCCCTCGTTATGAAAATGACTGGCAGGCAGAGCTCAGCCTCTTTGAAAGCTTTCTGGAGCCTTTATATCTCATGTCTTTGTCTCTTATTTTGGGCTTGCTCTGACAATCTCCAGAAGGCGTTGTGATTTCATTTCAGAGCTCAAATATATTTGTGCTTGTGAGGCATTAAAAACAATAACAAGGAATTAAGCAAGTAGTCACCAGTCTGTATATGGAGCAGTCACATGTTTGTATGTATTTGGATCATAAGAAAGAGATGTTTCTGCAGCCAATTTAACCAGGATGAGTCCCTTTTTTTAGAGTCATCAGAAATTTTTGAATTGTAAAACTTAATCTGGCAAACATAAAATTCAGATCCATTTTTTAGTGATATTCTGACATTTGTGTCTGATCGTAACAGAACTAGGTAGCATTTTAAAGTATATCAAATACTTGAGGACTGACTGAGGCCAGACATCAAGAATAAAAATTGAATCCTGAGACTGATGAAATCAGAAGTTTCACCATGATCTCCTCGGTGAGTGTAGTTCTGGAGAAGACAGAGCAGGCAGTCTATATGCACATATACTGGGGCTTGTCCACTGAAGATGTATCCACAGTGGAGTTTACATCTGGACCAAGGTGAGGCTTCACTGCATGCTATTCTAGTTTCGAGTCAAACAGATAAATGTAAACCACTACATCTAGGGATATTTCTTTTCTGGTTTACTTCTATATTAAATATTCAGCTGATGAACATAGACCCTTTGAAATCTGAAAAGCACAAGTCAGTTTATGATATGTGTGGATTAACCAAGCTCTATTTGCTCTCAAATTAGAACAGAAGGTTAGAAAAGCATTCACACGGGTCTTAAACAGCAGAGTACAGTACATGTATGGTACAAATATACTGCTGGGACTACAGCTGCTTGTGCATCTTTTCATACACTTCCACTCCAGTTTCTCTCCTCTTTGCCAGAGATGGTTTCCAGGTACTCATAGGAGCGTAGCAGAGCTCAGAGAGACAGAAAGCAAATTCAGCTTGCACTAACTACACAGTGTAGACACAGCTCAGATTGCAACGACACATTTGTTACAGTTATCACTGCATCACAGCAGTTTTGCTGATCACTGTATATGTGGCTCTCCCACCTGTAGCTGAAGTTTTCAAGTACATCATCTCATTCTAAAGTGCTCACTCTTCTAAACATGTGACAGAATTTGAGAACACAAAGATTAACAAACTAGCTCAAGAGCACTTGTCTTGCCTGGAGCTGCTATGTTTCAGAATGGGATGAACTGTTTGGATTCATCCTGTACCTCCTCAAAAGGGTGGTGTGCTGCCAGACTGCTGGAATTCAGGAGTCTCTTCCCTGAAGAAGAATAATTTCCCTTTTCCTCTTAAAATGACAGTAATAATCATTTTAATATTAACAGAATAGGAGAAAAAGAGACATGATCTATGACAAAGATCCTCTTATGTTAGTCCTTCCACAGGAAGCTGTTCACTGAAAATGTGACACCATAATCTCTGATTTATCCCATCACTATTATATGACACTTAAATAAGGTAAGTATAGAAGGAACTGAAGTGTTATTAACTTATTTCTTATTATATTAACAATAATAGTAATTCCTGAAAGATTATGCATATTACAGCCATTATTTGAGACATAACACCCTCTTCTTAATGGAAAATTCTGTTTTGTATGCTACATACTCCCCCCCATCATTAGACAGCACTAACTGCTTCCCTTCCATATTTGTTCTTCTTTCTTCTACATATCAACAAAACACACTTCATTTGCAACAGGATTCTCTCTCTTCTAATTGAGGTTTCCAGGGAAGCAAAGTGAGATAATTTAATTACACTCCAAATAGCTGCTCTACCTCAAACTGTTCAAATCTCTTCAAATCAAACCTCACATGATGGATGGAGTGCACACAATTTTACAAATGTGAATAAGTATATCATAAGCAATACATAACTTAGACTAAATCTAGACAAATGAAATTAAAACCCCCCAACTTGATATCTCTGTTCTTCACATAGAGAGCCAAACATAACATTCATGTTCTCAGAAATAGGAGCGATATCTTAACCGGAACACTGTGTCAGGTACTTTGAAGAATAGAGGATGCACAAAAGTACTTCAGCTACTTTTGGTTACTTCAGAAAAGGAACCAGTCTGAAAGAATAGAAATTCTACTTTGCCAGAATTAGGCTGATCAGACTTCTTTCAGGCAATTAGCAGGTATTTCTCTCTATCTGCATACTTACATGGCCTCTATTAGCACACCGTCTGAGCATTGCACAAAATTTAATGAACTTGTCTAATGCAGATGTAGAACCTAAGATGCATTTCATCAGTGCAAGGTAAGTGAGGTGAGGCTGAGAATGCTTCTTGATGGGACATCAGTGCTGAAGGGCTAGAACTCAATAGAGGGCACAGAAGTTTAAAAATCTTGGTCACTCATGGTTACTCAAGCTTCCTTGAATTTTTCTCACTGAACTATAATGATAGTAAAGGGGAAGGAAGCCAGAGTTGAATTCTAAGAAAACTATTTTTGAAATTAATTTAGCATGCAGCTCACCATGAACCTGAAAGTTCAGTGACACTGGGACCACAGTCCTGTCTATTTGCAGTTGTACAGAAGCCTATCTACATGAGATGTTTAACTCATGCTTCACAGGATATAAACTAATATAAAGTTCTGCCTGCAAAGTGAAAAGTGATTAGCCACTGGAGAAAGGTAAACAGATTGAGGAGACAGGCTAGAAAGACTCAACAAACATAATTTGAAAATAAAAGTTCCTTCATGTGACAGTTATAAATAAGAGTGTCCTAATGGCTGAGTGATTATGGAGTTTGGTGACCTCCAGACTAGATTGCAGTGGCTTGTTGCACTTAAATATCTGCAATCACACACTTTTAGCAGAGGCAGGTAGGGAGATAAGTATTTTTGTGGACTAAGAAAGGGTATTTCTTACTTCATCCATCACTGAAAGATTGGATATACTATATAGGAATTTGTTTCTATTGCCTTTAGTAGAGGCTTCTGAAGGCTGATGATATGCCACAGGATGAGACACTTTATGGACATAGAGCAAAGACAGAAGACCTAAGGCCAATATGGCAACATATAACAGTGGAGAGTTTCACAAGCTACCTCTCAGAAGCATAAAGATAAATTATTTCTTAAAGAGGGACTGAAGAAACCTTCCAGCCAAATGAAAAATGAGACATGATGCCAAAAATGTGAAAGCTGAAAAGGTCTTTCCTGATCCTTCTCCTTTTTCAAATAAATTCTGTCAGATAGTAAAAGATGGTAGATGCAAAAAGTAACAACATCCAGAAAACAGTAATAATTCATACTGCAGAAGGAAAAAGAACAAGAACCTGAACTAGGATAGTACTGCACAGGACTGCACCGATGAAACTGCCACTGATAGATGTGCTAAAATTAAGGAAAACTGGAGCAAATGAAAAAGACATAGAGAATTTCATTTAGACAACTCAAAACAGAAAAAAACACAATAATTTGAAATTGGGGGTCATTTCAGGAGGTAAGAAGAAAGGAGAAATTGTCAAGCCTGAAACAGAATGCAATTAAGGAACTATTAACAGGCAACTCCAAAAAAGTGGCTACAAAAAGGGCAAACAGAAGTTTGTTTCTTGTGTCTGCAATTGGTAGGATACCCACAGACAAACTTGTCAAAATCCATTACTATCAGCTAGAAAATTTCCCCTTTTTTGGGATAGGAAGACATTTTTTCACAGGTTTATGAAATGTTAATCTTCTAGAACCTCTTAACAGTGATATTTTAACAGAAACAGAAAAAGAGCTGAAGAATAAAAGTCATGTGGAACTATTCAGATATTATTAGGTGAGACCTCCCTTGAGATTTCTGTTTGCTTTCGACAGTTTTTAGAGTTTTCATCTGTTACCTTTTACCTCTTATACAAAATCAGGGGGCACTCACAAATGGCAAAAGAAAATGGCTATCACACAAAAAAGAAGCAACAATAAAGATATGTTTTGAGGTTCGTTCCTTTTTCATAATTCCACCCTTAAAGTACCAACAAAGGATTAAAAACCAAAGGTCTTGAATCACTGTAAGCCAGCAACACTGCAGACCCAGAAGAAAGATACAGTCCCATCAATTTTTTGCCTAGAGATGCACTGTGAGGGGTTCAGGAAGCAGAAGAAGGGAGAACTCAGCCAAGGGTATCTGTTTGAAACAAGGTCACAGGGCCTCTTATGCTCCCAGGGTTAATGTAATAAGTAAGATTTTTCAACCCATTCATTTAGGTAAACCTCTGAAGACATATTTTTACGGAAAGATTCCTTACATTGGAGATGGCAAATGCAAATGTAAATGAAGTGTCGATCAGATGATGGGATGTGATAAATTAATTTTAGCTTTACATTACCCTGGACCTCTGAAGCTCAAGAATTTTACGTGAAAAGCTTGACTGCAAGTACATAGGTTATTTTATTTGGTTGATATGCCATGTACTTTTGAGGCACTTCTCTCAGTAGTCCATCAGACAGACAGGTTATAAAATATACAAGAGGGATACCACTGTGGTAGTACTCGTAGCAAAGGAGGGGGAAAAGTGGAACTTGATAAATAGCAAAGAACATGGCAGTAATATCTTACTTCGCAAAGTTGAAAACCTTTTCCGTAGGGTGGTAGAAAATAAAAGCTAGTGAAAAAAATCCATAATGAGCATACCTCAGAGTACTGCTTTGGAAAACAGACTGGAATTTACAAAAAAGCAGACATGGATATAGTGATTAAAATTACTAAGAATAAAATTATTAAAAGCCTGTGAGAAAAAGATATGTTAAGAAATGGCACACGTACAAAGAGCGAGTTCTTCGCAGTCTGGTTAATTGCTAATTTTTTGACAATGGTACAGCAGAAACATGGTTTTTACCAGAGCACTCTTTTTGAAAGAAATAGGATTATATTTTATTACAACATATATCAAGATATATCTCTACAAGGAGGAATAGTGACCATGAATAACCTCATTAAATTAATCTGCAGTAAAGCAAAAGACCTTAACAGTATAATAAAAAGGAGGAGAAAAATAGAAAGAACTCGGAAAGTTTCTAGCAGACATCAAGAGACACACTCTCTAGTTGCAAGAACCATTATTCAGAGAAAATTGGTTTAATCAGGCTTCTTTCTCCTTGTTCCTTTCTAAAAAGAAAGAATTTGATGTAACTGAAGACAAACATAACTCACAGGAAGAAAAAAAAAAAGAAAATGAAGAAATAGTCTCAGTTTAACCTCAGAGATTACTGTAGGTTCAGGCAACGCCTCAGGCTCGTACAAACAGATTTTTGCAACAGTTTTAGATCTAGCAAAGTCTGGAGCCAAAGCTTTGCCATTTGGCTTGTAAAGCAGAATTCTGCAGCATCTGGCACAACTATTGTTCTCCAGATGTCTACTTGCAGACTTGGGTGGGATTCGTCTGCATGACTTAGATATTTAGTAGTTGGATAATCTAAATTTTAAACTTATTAATAAAGCCTTAACTCACCATTTCAATCACTTTTTATTATCAGTTAGAAGGTCCCAGTCCCAGTGGGCTAGTTATCTCCTCGAAGTAGTTATGCAACCTGGGCCATGAGAGTACCTTAGATGTAGATTATTACAATTTACTTGTATACATTTAGGGCAAGAGTGCCCCAACAGTCATTGTAACCAATTAATTTTGTCTATTTTCAGGATAAAAGAGCTCTCAAGGCTCTCTGCTTTTAGGCTTGTACTAACTTCATGATAAATTATTTCTTAAATAAACCACAGGCTAGATTAATACAGACTCCTTCTCCTGCTCTTTCTGTATTGGGAAAAAAAAATATTCCTGGCCTTGTTTTTGGCCTTTTTCTAGTCTTCTTCAGTCAACAGTAGTTCAATAAATAGGAGCTGCTGGTCCTACTTGTAGTAATCACCTTTTTTTTTTTTTTTCTTGTGAAATTGAAAGAACTTTGATTTCTTCTTCTTCTCACCTACAAGGAAATAATCTATATTTATTTCCTTATCACTTCAAGCTGCCTAATGTAGAATTTGCTGGGGGTGCTCTGTAAACTACCATCCCCAGAATGCTTTCCTAGTTCTATGCCACGTCTGTCCAAGTGAACTCACAACTTTTGAATGTGTAAACTGGATAACTCCATTTTCTGCCATCCAATTTGCACTTGCAAATGTCAATTTGCCTTTAGAAATGCAGAGTCTTACAAATGGAATGTTTACATCTACATATGTTTTCAAAATTTGCCTTTAGGCAGACAATCACATTAACCCAGAGCAAATTGTTCCTTTCCTGAAAAGTAAAAAAGTTACCAAACCTTCAGGTGAAAGGGACACTTCAGCTAAAGGTCAGGAAATCCAGCTGTAATTTTTCTCTAACTAGTGCTTTAGATCTCAGCTTAAAATTCTAATTAAAGATTGAGGTAAAAGTAGGAAATTCTAATGAGGAAGCTGTAGGGTGTATTTTTCAGTGTTACATCATGTCCTCTGTTATTTCTAAAAGCAGAATAACATTTTTGAATACCTAACATGATTTGAGGGCTTGGTTTTCTCACAGAGAGGAATATGAAGATTCATAGAAGCATTAAAGTTCACAGAGAGGAACATAGAAGTTCTATGAATAACACCTGACTACTGGTATAGGGGATAAGATAAATCAGTGTATTCCCTTATATAATTATATTTTTTCTGCAATTTAATTTTTAAATCAGTTTTCATAAATTCCAGAAACTGACTTTAATTTTTAGTCATAGTTTGTTCTTCTTTTCTGAAGGTCGATAAAACTGATCTTAATGTCCTGTTGAGATTTTTCTCGTTTCATGCACTCCATTCTGTCTAGTAATTTTAAAAAAACCAAACAAACTAGCTCTACACTAAGAAAACTAATTACAAAATTTAGTTGGCATTTCAGCATTTGCATACATGCTGTCCAAGCCTGAAAATGCTAGTTACTTCTTCTAAGTCTCATGAAGATTGTTCATATTCTTTCAATTGGCTTTTGATTTGTGACTTTTGTTCAGGCACTTCTGGACTTTGTAGAAATGCAGTCTACATTCTCCAATTCATCAAGCCCTGAAATGTGTTATATAATCTAATAGCAGAGAAGCTGCATCACTAAACATTTCTATGTAGAAATCTTTGTTCTTCCTTTGCCGCCTGCCTTTGTTGTACAGGTAAATTATTGCTTTCCAAATATTCAAGGGCAGGTACCATGCATTCAAATTCCCAACCACTGCGGCAGTTTCTAAATTATGCTTAAATGGTTTGTATCTTCTTACACTCATCCATCATACCAAGAGAGACACGTCATACTCACTTTCAATATTCTCAATGCATTTAGTTTCCTTCCTGAAAATTGAAGAACTAGCTTACTTGACCACATCAGAGTACAAATACAACTCTAGATTTCACTCTGCCTCAGAAGCAAGATGGGATTTCTTGAGCCATAAAATCCTCTATTTTGAATTACTTCAGTCTTGAAGAATTTAATATTGTTCCAATCATACTAACAACTGGGCATTATTTTCTGACTAGATTATTTTTTTTACTTGCCCCAGGTGTACCTGGGCAAAGAATATGTTGTCTCGATATTCTACTTTGATGCACTGAAACCAGCACAAAATTCTCTTGATACAAAGTTCAGTTTATGCTGTCAAAGTTAGGCAGTTTTTCCTTGTTATCTGACCAGAGTAGGATTAGGCCTGGTTTTGGCCTTGCTTCACCTCTCTCTGTGTGATTTATTTGGAACCTTCATGAAGCATTTGGCACCCCTTCAAAGAGGCAAAAAAACCCTGTAGGTTGTTGACAGTCTCTCTATTCTCTTAGGTTATGAGCTGCTTTCATCCCCATCTGATATTTTTTTGCCACTAGAAACTATTTTCCTGAACACAAAATATCCTGTTGCTGGAGTTTTGACAATATTCGCTGCAGGTATTTCAGAGTCCTCAACATCGGCTTCTTCACAATGATTTCCAAGGCCCTGTAACCAGATTTCGTGTCATGCTTGTGCTTAGAGTTGAACAACTAGATTTCTTTTTGTTTAAAGAATCACAGCTAGTAGTTGTTTCTCTGTCTAAACTTTTGATTGTTCTGTGCTTCTTAATACTCGACTGGTCAATCACCACAACTTGGCCTCTTTAGAAGGCATAATGTTGTAAGTTCAGGTGATTCAGATGTCTAAACATTAAAAAATAGGAGTAAATATCTGTAAAAATATATTTCTTGCCAATGAGTCAATACAGAGACTAATATTCTGGTCAACCTCTCTTTCAGCCCTGGGAAAATCATGGAGTGAGTGTATTTGTGAGCGCATTAAAGTAACTGGGAACATTCGGTAAGGATTTACAAAAGTTTGTCTTCTTTGATAAATTAGGTGGATTTTTAAATGAAGGGAAAGCAGTGGATTTCATTCATCTTGACTTTAGGAAGATTTTAAACACTGTTTTCCCGCATATCAAAATTGAGACTTTATAGTCTGAGTGGGTGTTAAACTAGGTGGGTAAAAAATTCATTAGATTAAAATTGATTAGAAGCTGAGCTATTCACGGAGGGCAGTAACAAGTGGAATGTTGTAAGAGTCTGCCTCTAGACCTTTTGTACATACCATCTTCACTGGACACAACGGAAGAGACAATGTGCTGGGCTCTTCAATCTAAGTACCAAACCATGGAGAACAAGCTGATAAATTTGACAGAAGGGCCATTTGAAAGGAAGTAGACAGACTATGGGAAGGCTGTGTTGGTAGGAACCTCCTGTGGTTAAACAAAACAAAGGCAAAGTCACATATTCGGGAAGTAATAACTCTTGTAGCAGCACAGTCTTTCTCGTTCAGCCTAGAGAAGATGGCTTTGGAGCAGATCTAACAGCTCCCCTTCCATACCCATGGGTAGGTTATTGAGAACACAAAGACAGGCTCTTCAAAGTGCTGTGTGGTCAGAGCCAAGAGACAAGTTGAAACAAAAAGTGTTCGGACTGGATGTAAAGGAAAACCTTTGCACCCTGAGAACAGCCCAGCCATGGAGCAGGTTGCTCAGAGTTTGAGTAATCTCCATCTCTGGAGATTTTTAAGACTTAAATGCAGAGCCATATGATCAGATTTCACAGATGACCCTGCTGGAATAAGTAAACTGGAATAAAGGACTCCTGAGGTCCCTTCCAACCTAAAGTATCTTATGATCCTATGAAGACCCTACCTTCTGTAAAGGTGTCAAGTTTCTCAGTCCTCTTCAACTTTTTTTTAGATATTTCATTATTCTGTTCCTAATACATCTTCAGGGCTATTCACAGCTTGGTCCTGAATAAATGATGCCCGTTTCCTGACACTCTCTCATGCAAAATAATCAGCCATATTCATACTATTACATAAAAGGTCAAATTTTAGGCCTTGAATGGACTTTGTGCCAACAGAACCTAAAAAGTGTTTCAGATGACCAGCAAAATAAACAAACAAACAAAGAAGTCTTGAGTCATACATCTAAACTTGTCAGGCTATTTAGATGCCGTAGGCTTTCCCAGCTGGCATCTTACTATGCTCCAGACAGGCACAGTTCTTCAACAATCCTGTCTGCTGGTCCTATGCCTGAGATACCCTGTGCTACTCATCTGTGTTTACTCAAATAAATCAAACTGTAGTTCTTATGAATGATAACTGCAGCTTAGACATCTTTTTTTTTCTGCATTTGAACACCTGCATCTATTCATTAAATTGAGATGTCTCTAAGTGAAGTTGATTCACAGAATTTTCAGCAGATCAGGGTCTCATTAGTCATATAGTGGAGTCAAAGCCTAAATACCTAAAAGCTTAATGTATACTAAATATTTTTTATTATGGATTTTTCTAACATAATATTTTTTAAGTTTAAATGAGTGATGACAAAGAATGAAACTTGTTGTGTGTTTTCAGATCCTTATACTATTTTTTTTTTAAATCTATGGGAATTTTTTCCTAGGGTTATGTTTGCACACAGTATGGGGCACAGTTCTGAGAGCCTGCACCTGTCATCTAAATTGCTTTCAAAGCCCAAGTGAACACTATGCTACGTGGAAGTAGTAGTTCAATGCAGTGAGAGCTTTGGGTAATGCACTGACACTATAAATCACCTCGAATCTGCAGCCAGCATAGTTCTCTTTCTATGATATAACTAGCAGAACAGAGATGGGGAAAATAGATGTTTTTTGAGATGTTATTGATGCTCATGTCAATAACAACAACAAAAACCACAGGATTTAAAAAAAAATAAAGTGAAATATTTTAAATGAATTTTTATGTGAAAAAGCCAGATATGGAAATGAAAAAAAACCCCATCCTCTCTGGATGAAAACCAACGGAATTTAGAGTTGACACTATGGTCCACATGCTTTGTAATTCAATAGGGTGGATCTGAAATAACTTAAATATTGTTAAAACAACTAAAAGGATTTCCATGTCCATTTGAATCATAAGGTTAAAATATCTGCTAGCATTACCAGATGACATTGACACGGCCTAAATGAATCCAGAGGAAAGCCACCAAAAATGAGTAAGTAATACAAAGTGCAAGAAGAGTTAAAGAAATTCAGGTTTCAAACACACACAGAAAATCAAGGTTTGTTCAACTTTGTGCACTCTCAGTCTTACTACTCACCAAACCAGACTCAACCTGGGGAAATCAGTTTAATTTATTACAAATCAAATCAGAGTATGGCAATGAGAAATAAAAAGCAAAAGGTTAAAAATGCCTTTCCCTCACCCCTCCTTTCTTAAATTCACTCCTGAAATCTTTATCTCCTCCTTCCTTGCAGCACCACAGCAGGAGAGGTAATGGGGCAGTTCATCACATGTTGTCTCTGCTGCTCCTTCTTCCTCAGAGGGGGGACTCGTCACACTCTTCCCCTGTTTCATTGTGGGATCCCTCCCATATGAGACAATCCTTCACAAAATTCTCCAACGTGAGTCCTTCCCACAGGCTGCAGTTCTTTAAGAACTGTCCCAGTGTGGGTCTCTTCCATTGGGTGCAGTCCCTCAGGAGCAGGCTCCTGTGGGTTCAAGTCTGCCTGAGTCCACAGGTCCTGTCAGGAGTACCTATGGGCATAGCCTCCTTCAGGCATCCACATGCTCCAGTGTAGGGTTTCCCATGGGCTACAGGTGGATTTCTGCTCCACTGTGGATCTCCATGGGCTGCAGGGGCACAGCCTGCCTCACATGGCCCTCACCATGTGCTGCTAGGGAAACTGGTCCAGAGCATGGAGCAGCTCCTTCTCCTTCTGCACTGACCTAAGTGTCTGTAAGGCTGCTTCTCTCACATGTTCTCACTTCTCTGTCAGGGGCCTCAGATGGTGCTGCACAGGTTTTTTCCCCCTTGTTAACTCTGTTATCTGAGAGGCACTACCATCATTGCTGATGGGCTTGGCCTTGCCCAGTGGTAGATTCGTCTTTGACCCACCTGGCATTAGCTCTCAGACACAAGGGAAGCTTCTGGCAGCTTCTCACAGAAGCTACCCTGGACCCCTCACTACCAAAACCTGGCCATGCAAACCCAACACAGGTTTATTAAGGTCATCAGATAAATAAGTTTTTCAGGGAATAATAAAGAAAGCAATAAAGAAGATGCACAAACACATGGTAAGCAAAAAAGTAAGGGAGACCATAAATTATGCCAAAACTTCTCAAGCACTAATTGATGAGTCGTTAAAAAAGTATAGCTAAAACTTTGTAGAAGGACAATACAGGCATTGCAACTCATGAGAAGAGGGAAACAAAAACAGGATGGATATTTCAGGGGGATCGGGGGGACTCTGCAAAACCATTGGGGAATTCACAGGGAAGAATCATATGTGAAGCAAAGGAAGGCATCAGGGAAGGAAAAAGGTTGGGAAGAATAGGAGGAAGGAAAAAAAGGGTTTATAATATCTAAGTACTCATCTGCCTGAACCCTCTGCCTGACCAATGCAGTCTACTCTATAATTCTTCTTAAGGCTTTTTTTCACCATTTTCTGTGTAATTTCACTCTCTAACCCCTGCATGAGTGATGCAAGGTCTAAGTTCTAGGATCTGGAAAAGCAGCCATGGGTGACAGGGCTCACAGTTCTGTATGCCAATGACTCTGGAGATCGGTGCATTATTCCCTGCATGTTTGAGTTGTAAGGGTCAGTAGTTGTGGAGGGGTCTCAGTGTGTTTATATTTTCCCCTAATGAATTTACATTGATGTCCATAGATATGTATATGTAATTCAACTGGAAATTTTGAGCTGGAATAACCAGTGAGAAGGAGTAAAATATGCATCTGTAAAGGTTAAAAAACTTAACAAGGGAGTGCAGGTGCCTTACATCAGGTCCGGTGTATCAGGTGGGCAGAGGGCCCACACCGGCATTTGGGGGAACTCATGAGTTTGTGGTGCCCAAGGGCTGACTGTGTGAGTGTGTGAGTGCTGAATGGGTATGGAGTATCCAGTGGGACCAGCCAGTGATTTGGGGACCCATGGGGCGGGCAAGGAGGGCTGGAATCTGGATGGGGTGCCAGGTGGTAACCTGTTATAGCAGAGCTTTCTCAGTGAGCTCTGAACCTTCCAATTGGAATATCTGGACAATTAAGACAGTTTAAGGGGAATAAGGAAAAAAAAGAAAAAAAAGAGTTTCTGGTGAAAGCATCATGCAGTTATACTGCAATTAATGTCAACAATGACAGTGTCTTGTTTTTTGTTTGCACTTGCACCACATAGTGACTAGAGTGATTGTTCCAGTGATTTCTGTTTTGCAATAAATCGGAAACTATTTTTCTTGTCAGCATGCTGGCAGAAACAGCATGATGATACAGAAACAGTGACAAAAGAAATTGGCAGCAGACACTTCAGGTGGCTTTTTCAGATATGAAATATGCAGTATCTAGTAAATAAATCTGTTAGTTCTTAGTAACAAAAACCTCTGAGAGTCAACTTTAAAGTTCACACTTCTTGAATAGGTGGACAAAGTTTTTTGAAGGATCTACACCCAGCATTGTCTGCTTTTGCCTTGGGCTGGACATGGCAGCAAATATGCATCGTGAATATAGGATGCAGGATTATTTATTCCATTACATGCAGCCTTCAGGTCAATTTGCAAACAAACCCAGACACTAGTGTGGCTGTAGAAATATTTCTGACATTTTCAACAATACAAGTCTTGAGGTTACATGTATCTCAAATGTTTTTCTGTGCTTTGTCTGTCAGGAATAGATATAGATGTGAAAACACGTGACTCTGATTAGTATGGCAGTGCTAGCAATAGCCCGCCAATGTATTGACATAACTGGTTTTGTTTAGAAAGTCCTGTCTATCTGATATACCCATATGTGAAGTAAGGATATTTTGTAATTGCTGAGCAAATTAAATCTCAAAAATGTGAATAGATTCCTTGAGACTTTTTTAAAATCAACACTCAGTGGGTACAGAACAAGGGCCATTTGAAGAAGAAAAGGATATATTAACATAAGTGAAATTTCTGTACTTTCTTTTGTGAAAGGGTAGCAGCTAGTAAGAGATGAACACAAGTAACATCGTTTCAGTGTATTTTTTTGGGGCACTGTGTTCCAATGTACTTACAATGCCAGTAATTGACAATCTGGACCTTATTGACTTAAAAAGTTCTTAGTACTGTTTTATTCAATATATTTATGCCTAGTGGTACAGCACTTATCTGAGATCTAACTGTGATCTGTAATTATTTATAATATTCCCTTTAAGGTAGCAATCTAAATTAAAATTACTAGCCAGAAGGTTTTTTAAAAGACCAACTCTAACCTTCTTAGAAAATCACATGCATATTGATATAACTAGTTCATCATACATTTTCTAGCACCCTAAGGCATACCAGACTCTTTTTTTCTATTTGTTCCATTTTCATATAGTATCTCATTGAGCATTTTCTCCATTCTCTCAGGAAATTTTCAGGTTATATTTTCAATATAACTCTTTCCACAGTTTCAAATTGTAAGCTTCTATATTAATTTTATTTCCTTGTTTATTGATTTCTTTCTTTATGTAAAGGCAATGGAAAAAAGGAATTTTGTGAAGCCACAGGACACTGGTAAATTTTTATATTATGCTGCACACAATATTGACTCATTTATTCCCTTATTAACATGAACTTTTTCTTTTTATCACTTCTAGGAAAGGAGTATGATGAAAATCTGTTTCAAATCTCTAGTCTGGTTTGTCACTCAGCAGGGAAAAAAATAAATGTCTCCAATAACTTTATTCAAAGCATTTTCTTTGGTAAACACAATCAAGTACACATAGAGACATGCAAGCAATGAAATACCAGAACATCTGGTGAACTGCAGGTGGGCCAGGAATATGGAGTTGAAACAGGTGCACAGAAGCAGGTTTTCTGATTCTGAAATTGTATTAGATGCGGTAGGCTTCTATATATGTGAGGCAATGACCTGCATGATTTCCACATAGGTTAGAATCAGCCACGTGTCATGTCCAAGAACGTATTTCACAAGAGGATAGCGCTGTAAAGGAAGCAATTATTACATGAAGTTTTTTATTTTAATACATATTTTTGCTACAATATCTGTGGATGTCCTAATGGCCTCATTCCTTCCCTCAGGCTCCTTCCCATAATATCAATGCTTTCATACATGTAAATCTGGTGTTGAAAATTTAGTTTCCTAAGTAAAAACTACTGTTGATGCCCTCTTCTCCTTNAAAAACTACTTTTGTTCCCCCCTTCTCCTTTTAGCCCTTTTTTTTTTTTTTTTTTTTTTTCCCACTGCTAGTCAGTTACAAGTATTGATGGGGGAAGAAAAAAGGTAACTCTTAGTAAAAGGGTGTTTCAAACATCCATTAATATTTTTAAGGTCACAAAACTGAAGCTAAAGCTTTCTAATCTCTTTGGTGAATTCAGCCATGAAAATAAATCTGAATCCTTTCGGATTATAAAACATAAATATTCGTAAAATATTTCAGAAATAAGATACTTAATTTTACGCTGTGTATTTTAACCTCATCTAGAACTATGAGGAGCAAGCTCCTTTCCATGACTCCTTACTTGTACTAGGTTCTGTAAGTTAGTGAAGGAGGTCTAAAACTTTTATGTCTTACTTGAATTCAATATTTGTCATGTGCCTTCTATAACATAGACAGTACATCCATCCAGATAGAGTTTGGTCACCTTCTGTACAAAGATAGTTTCTGCTTTATGTGTTGCCCTGTGCTCATCATGCTCTGTACATTACTCCAAGCAGTTTGGCCAGCAGAAAGCATACAGAGATATGTCTATGCTACATCCCTCAGGATTTAAATTCAATCTAAAAAACCCAATTAAACAAACAACCAAACAAACAAAAACCCAAAGAAAAACCAAAACCAACCAAACAAAACCAGCCAAACAAAACCGAAACAAAACAAACAACCAAGAAATGAAGCCTATAAATTCTAAACGCACAAAACCCCAAACCAAACCATATTAAGCTTGTCACTGTTAATTACTTACTTACCAGTTACATGTGCTAGATCAACCAGTGTAATCAAAGAAACCTTTTTGCTCACCCACTTTGCTGATAGAGACTTTTACCCAATTATACATTTTTTGCTTATCTTATCAAAGAGTAAATCCTTAGACCATCAATATGCAAATAGTTATTCCACTGATTTCTAATATTACCACTTCAAATTTATTTAGTTCTACCATTTGGAAAATAATATTTGCACCTCTGCTATAAACTTCAAGTTTTTTTATTTTCCCCCAAAATGGCTTGAGGAGTCCCAGACTGCCAAAGGAAGCCTGGAAATATTTTTCATTGCGGCTTCCTAAAGACTATGTTTTCCTCTTGCCTGGCAACAGTCAAATATTATGAACTCATTTACTAATATCTCAAGTTATCTCAAATCTTCTGAGTTTACCAACTAACTCATCTTTAAGTTGTTGCACATATAGTACCTATTAAATAGTTTGCACAGATGAATTGGGAACATCAGAGTGGCTCTCTTCACCCTTCCACTGTTTGTAGGCCATAAACCGAACATAATTTGACCTATTTTCAAATAATTTCACACGTATCAGGCACACAAAGCTTTCAGACCAGCTTTTTTATGTAGCATACTTGAAAAATGATGAACACCAAAAGAGCCATCAGCAAAATCACTGAACAATGTTCTTATCAACACATTCAGCCCAAAAATCTATTCCAACATTTGCATCCCACTAAGAACAGTGAAAACAAACCAATAATTATTATTTATGGCAGTCATGAGCCAAAATGCATGTCATTTTAAGTTGCACATAGCACTTAAATTAAACTCGTTCATTTCTTAAAATACACTTATGGGCCCAAATTTGAACCAGAGTTACAGCTGTTAAACATGCTATTGGTTTTCAACGGAGGAGGGAAACCTAATAAGGAAAGGAAAAGGAAAAGTTCACCCTTTCTCATAGTGGCACTTTTTCTTTGCCCACTATGTTACTGCTACTTCCATTCAAATATCAGAATTTCTTTGAAGATTTTAATATCCAGGCATTCCACAGTATTTCCTTACCTTCTTTCAAGATACACAGTGGCTTCCGTTATCCCAGCCCCACTGTACCTATGTAGCTTCCTATGAAACCCACTCACCCCCTGGCCTGTGTAACTGCTGCCTCCTGGAACACAGTGTGAAGGTGCGAGTGAACCTAAACATCTGCACACCATAGCACAAAGACATCAGGGGGTGAGTTACCCTTGCAAAGAGGTGGCACTGCATGTCTGCATCCAACCTTTGGGTTAGATGTTCCAGGCTGAAGAAAACCATAGGGGGCAGAAACACAAGCTTGATTACTTATTTTACTGGTTTCTAGTTAGCTGTGGGAAAAACACTCTCCCTTGATCTTTCTTTTCCTTTCACAGACTATATTAATATTCTTCCACCAGCTGGAGGAGTCTGCATATGCACTAAGCAGGGACCCTAAGAAAACTCTCTTTGAATCCATATTACCATAGAGAATACTTGTTAGGGGTTCTAATTCTCACCTAATTTAGATCAAACCAATCCAAAATAAACCTAGGGATTTAAATGGAAGTACTTCTTACTGAAACTTGTGCAACTCATAGGGACCACAGGAATCTCAAGATCATAAAACATTCTTACCTTAAATGAACAAGTGAGTTTTTTTTTCTTTAGTGACCCAGGGAATTGTTTTCTTCCATTACTAACTGTTGTAGTTGCTGATGGTCCTACTAGAGATTCCTGATTGCAGTACTTTGCCATGAAATTCACTGACATTTCTCTCAGAGAGACAAATAATGTGAGAAACCTAGTCTTTGCTAAAATTGCAAAAAGTTCTAATCATTCTACACGCATGTGACAAGAATTCATTTCATTGGTCTCTCTAAAAAAACTGATTAATGGGTTAAAGAACACAAAATTGTTTAAAGCTGTTAGTTTTTAACTTATCTTTATTTATGAGTCTGCCTCTAGTCCATCACACAGGTTTTATGTGTGGTTGAAATTGAGCTCTACTACTTTTTTGGCTGAAAAGACTTCAGTTTACCTTTTTCCTTCCTTCCTTCCTTCCTTCCTTCCTTCCTTCCTTCCTTCCTTCCTTCCTCTCCTTAGAATATTGTCTTTGGCAATAAGGTATTCTGAATACCAAGGTATTATATCAAGGGTAATTGTAAAGAAATTGTAGACAATTAAAGGGAAATTTGTAAGAAAGCCAATGTACAATAGCACTCCAGGAAACAAAATATCTCCAAAGAGCTATGATTGTAAAGAACTATCTTTCAGTATCATAATAAGGTAAATAAAGATCTTTCATACACTTAGAAAACTTTTATAACTAATCCTTCCCCCTCAATGCCCAATATATGTCATTTTATGCTAAAAAATGTAAGAAATTGTCATTCTTTATGAGACCACAGTTCCAGCCTGATTTTCTAGCACTGAAACTGACCACTAGTGGATACTCGGGGCCAGAGCATTATAAACAGGGACATGGTACCTGAATACAGAAGTCAGAATACCAGAATATTGGTTCCAAAGGCTACACTCTCTTTAGTATGTTCCATAAATAATGAAGGACAGCATCCATACAGGAAACTGCTCATCTTTAATCTTAAACTTTGAGGAAGATAAACTATCCCTGGTAACTCACCTGAATATTTTTCTGTGAAGTGCTTTCTGAGAAAGAATATAGAACTTTTGTAAAGAGCTAATTGAAGTGGCTGCATCAAACATCATGGGAATGATAGAGAACACACATGCTAGGAGAGGATATTAAAAGAAACAAGGGTCATAACATGGAATTTATCTTGAAAATCAGACATAAAAGACAAATGGCTTCCAAATATTTACATTATTTTTTTTTCATTTAAAGCATCAATTGACCAAACAAGTACTGGAAAAATACAGTCCTCCAAAACCCAGGAACTGTTCTTAAAAATTGCTCTCAATTTTAACATTAAAATAAAAATTCTGGATAAAATTATTTTAAAATGAAATTAAAAATTAGGACCTTTTTTTCTATTAAACTTTAGATACAAAGACGAAAATGTTCATAAGTTATGCATCAATTAAATTAAATATATATATTTAGATACAAATCATATTATTTATTAATCAAGTTGATAAAATATATATGCATGTATAAACATTTAAATATAATTCTGAGAAGACTTGCAAGTTTTCCACGAATACTCTGCTAACAGTAATCACTTTATTCCTCTGCAGTTATAAAGAAACTCTGATGTCTTTTCTGGCTCCCAGCTATCAGAGCATATGAACACCTTACAATATTTAATGATTTAAATTTCAAAACACTGATATAGGAAGAAAATGCTATGCTTCTGTTACAGAGGGTGGAAGAAACAATAGAACATAACATCTTTAAAAAAGTGGCATGGCTTTGTTCCAGCCACCTGGAAATCCGTATAGTAGTCCTCCATCCTTTATAATGAGTAATCACTGGACCACACTTTGTCTCCAACTCTTTCCTTAACGACTGCATCTTTCTTAGATCCTGTCTCTCTCTGAGGGGAGGATGGACCCCAGAATGTATCACCATTTCCAGCCTGCTCAGAAGATAACCAGAGCCAGACATCAGGCTGAGTGCCACCTGAGACGGATCCGCGCCGATAGGCCCAAAAGGCAACACTTCTGAGTGCCTGGCTAAATTACAGCAGGGTCTAGCCCATAGTATTAATTTCTCGCTTCCAAAAGAATGAAGAGGGCAGTAAATCTTTCAATGAAACTGGAAATAGTGCAGCTCCATTCTATATAAATATGTGAAGTAGAAGTTCAAAGGCTATCCCTGAATCACAGCCTTATATAAAATCAGCCTGCCACCATGTTAGCATCGCATGGTAACACTTTAAACACTTTATTTAAGCATTTCATTTAGGAAACAATTACTGTAAGTTTTTGTCTAACATAATTAATAGGTCAAGCAGCACTTATTAAGTCTTTAGGCATTAATTAACATTTAAAAATTATCACATATGACACGTTAATTAGATATCAATCACTTATTAGAACTACTGACATTTAATAAGCATTTTAAACTATAACAAACTCTCCTGCTATACATATCTTTCCAAAATACAAGTACCTGCAAACAGTACTTAAGGCATTTAATATGTTAAGAATTATTTTGTCCTTGTAATTATCACATAGAAAAATCATTTGCTCTGTATATGTTTTAGTGATAAATACATATTTGTATCTTTTCAGTTCACTGATGAATGACACAAAAAGAATAAAATGCATAACATGCAAACTAAAATAGTTTTTAAAGCACAATTGAAATTAACTGTATCTTTGTCCTCTTCCTGTGTCAGATTTGAACTTAAATTCTCCTCTTATTCCACTGTCCTGTCCTGAGGAAAGAAATAACAAATGTCCAAGTGTTAATTGCTGACCTCTGTCACCCCTTAATTATGCATTCATGTATCTTCTTTGATATTCCCTGGAATAGCTGTCTCCTTTTGCAAAGATCTTGCCATCAGACATTTCACAGATACAATCTCTCTCTTGACCTAATTGAACTTATTATCAGTTAATTTTTATAATATTAACTAGGTATTCGGGATGACATATAGAAACCCTACTGGGTGCCCAAATTTTACAAGACTAATGTCCATATTGGCAGCTTGACAAGAATCAGAGAGCTATGTTTCTTCAGCACATACTTTTGCATGTATTTTCCCATTAACATATGCACTAACCCATAAGATACTCATATATTTGTAACTTTGCTGAGCAAATAGAAATCACTTTTTTTTCTATCACAGGTGTTTCTTGTCTATTGTACACCTATGTGATGCATTATGGTGGAATTTTAGAATTTGTAAACACAGTGAATTTCCCATATTTTTCTGTACATGAGCTTGAAAAGTATTCTTCTACTTGGAAAAGTACTATGGCAGAAACCTGCAGCAGGGGGACACGGGGGGCTTTAAACACTCAGCTCCATGAGTTGGCAGCACCCTCATTTATCTGGCTGCCTCTACTGTGCTCAGTGAACAGCAGCATCTGGTAGTGCTTCTCCCTGCTATCCACGAGAAGCTGCAGCCAGAGCCACAGAAGAACGTGAGAGTGTGAGTCAACTCTGTGAGCTACACCTGCAATGTCTGAGATTTGACAGATCTGTAGCACACCTGTGATGGCTTAATTGGGCTAGCACACATAACAAGAAGGAGTAAAAGCAAATTCTCCAGATGTTCCGGGAATATACACACGAGTAACCATACTGTCATCTTCCATTACAGCTGTTAGCTGGATTAAGATACCAAATGCAGGATAACACGCTATATTTTCACCTTTTCCTTGAAATTTTAACCAAGTCTAAAGGTAATTAATTGGCTTCATGCAAGCAGTAGACAGTTGTTGTGATGAGAGTAACAATCAGAGCAGTAAGGAACGAAAACACTATAATTCCTTTCTTTTACAGGTGGAAAAGGAAAAGGCAGTTGACTTGAAGGCTAGATTGCAAGGAGACCTTGTAACACTAACTCTCACAACACATTCTTGGGGATCTAAAGTAAACTAGTTTCCTAGGATCTCTCAGTAGTTTACAGAAAATGACATGCATCACCAATGACTACTTCAAAGCAGAAACAAAACTCATTTCTTAAGTACAATCTACAGCTTTTAGTAAAATACCTTGACTCTCTATACAATGCACAAGGAGGATTAGATGGGATTCAGAGCAGACAGCACGCTGTGCAAGATTTATGTAATACAGAAGGGCAAGACTTAAATCCTGCACTTACGTCAGACCAGGTTTACAACTCACAAACCTCTCCTGAGCTAATGCAACGTGTCCCTCCTTTCAAAATAACAGACACCTGTTCCTTGTAAAACATAGAGGTCAGGGGATGGTGTTTCTACTGTTTAAGTGGGATTTAGACTGAAGGAATTCAAATCCAAGTAACTGGCTGTGAGATGCTGAGGAATCTTTACATTTTTGTCACTGCGTTACTTTGCAGAAACAAATGTGGAATGCACTGGGCTAGATAGTAAAATTGGGATCGCAGTGACTGCATTCCTCTGCTGCAGGATAGGTCACCTACCTCTTGACCCTATCCCCAAGAACTGTTACAGTGTTATATAAATAAAAAAGTGAATGAAGCCATTAAAAGGCCTGGCAACCAAGATCAAAACTAATCTTTTAAAATTTTAGCTCCCTCTGAAATGTCACTTAGGGTGCTTGCTCTTTCTACTGCCATGCATCTGCTTGGCAGAACTCATTGCCTCTTGACATCAGGAGATCCCTATTTTCTCCTTTATTCAGCCTATGTTTAAGACTGATTTGTTTTCATTGACTTTTAACTGACATTAGCTAATTATTAACTCTGCAGGATAGATT
This sequence comes from Falcunculus frontatus, assembly GCA_013398115.1. Taxonomy (NCBI): domain Eukaryota; kingdom Metazoa; phylum Chordata; class Aves; order Passeriformes; genus Falcunculus; species Falcunculus frontatus. The sequence goes on along the minus strand of VZRV01023440.1, from coordinate 2,090,843 downwards.
AAATTTTAATTTTAATGTCATTGTAAAACACCACGAGCTGCCTCAGCATGATAAGATGCTATAAAAGTTTAAACTGTTGTTTTAAGTTAGCCACCTGTTCAAAACATTAAGAATCTACACATTTAAATCAATCACACTGCACTGGATGCCCCATCAAGGCTAATGTTGATAAATTATACTCTTAGCTCTAGTTGGTATAGAGTCATTATTCTCCAGAACAGTAATATATTGGACTTTATTTTGTAGAGTTTTAGTTGGGATTGCAGTGTCATTTTACAAAATCCTAAATACACTCCATTTCATATTTTCCAATCTGCTAAATTGCTGAGATTATCCTAGCTAAACAGTACCTTTGACGTTTTCTCTGGTGTGTGAGACATAATCTGGAGATGTACTGTTCCAAAAGGAGTTTTTGGAAATACTCTGGGCCAAATCAGAAGAATTGGATAAGATGACAAAAACCACTATACCCTTCTGTCTCAGAAGAAAACAGATGAATCTGCAGGTAGAAACAAATGAGATTTTTGTCTTAGGCATGGTATACAGATAGGAAGAAAAGTCACTTGTTCTAGATTTTCTACCCATAAAACGGCTAATATTTTACACGCCTATCTTATCTCTTCACGTGGTAAGTTTACTTGTGTAAGTACTATTTCTTATCAAAAGGAAGAGGGCTCTTTCTACAGCTTCAATAAAGGAAGGCAACATATTGAGGCTGCATTTAGTAGACCTAGTTCTGCAGTCATGGATCTGACTTCACTGGTTCTTGCTCTTCTTGTGCTCAGGAAAGGTTCATAAGTAAGCCAAAAGGCACAGACTTCATAATTTTATTATAACTGAAACAATCTTCAGAAATCCTGCAGCTGAATGACCTCTTCATCTCATTCATTATTTTCATTTAGAGGAATATAAATTCTTTCTACCACCACACAAAAAAAAGCTATAATGTCTGAGACAGGTGACCGCAGACTCTTCAGTTTCCCTTTCTAATATGCTCCTGCTGATTCCTAGTCTAGGAATTCAGTGAAAGACTCCCCAAAGAGATCAATGTTTAACTTTGTTGTTGAGGAGGGCAGAAAGGTTAAAGAGAATTTAACTGAATGCACGAGGCTTAGTGTGGGTTTGCCACCCATAACCATCTAGAGCTGTGCTCCTGCACACAAAGTCTGTGCATAAGAATCTGTGCTCTGACAGTGATTAGCAGTATCAGTGCAGCTGCTGGATGTCAGAGGAACAGGGTGCCATACACAGGTCCCAAGATTAAGGCTCACAAACTGCCTTGCAGCCATGCAGATGAAAGCAAGCTTGCTCTGGAGTGTGCTCCTGGTGCCCACATGACACAGCTCCATGCCCTGCATGCCTGAAAGATCAGTGTGTTGCTGCTATAAGCACAACATGTAATTACTACTTTTATAAATTTTCAGTTCAAAGTGTTTTAAAAAAATGAAGTCTATGATACATCTGTGTGCCTCTGAGTGCTGCTCTAATATTTTAACATCTGTGACTACATGTTGCACGTCGTGAGATGTTCTATGAGCTTTTCAAGTGTTGTGTTGCCATGACCCTGAACATGGCAAAGAAAAGATCAAGTAGAAAAGAAAATCAAATTCTAGTGTCCATGCCTTGTCTCTGGGACTTTTATTCATCAAAATAAGACTTTCCTGATTCTAACCAAAAATCAGTTAAATTAAGCTGTTAGGTGATTTAAACAATGTCTAGATTGTTGGGGGGGGAGGGGGCAGACGGAATGGAAATGCTTGATATCTAAACACAGTTTCTTACTAGTAGAGATAAGTCCTTCGAAAGTTTGAAAAACTTAAGGGTATCTTTCTTTACAAGTGTAATTTTTGCTTGTCTCTTTCTGTTTGGAATTTCTTCAGTAACTTAGTAATGGAAAGCTGAATACTCTTTGGCCTTTTTTTCACAGATGCATGTGGAGTATTTCTGTCCTAACATTTCTCTACAAAACAACTTTGTGTAAGCTACAAGAGATACCACAACAAAGGGGATTATGGAGACCTGACATAGTGTGTCATCTGTCATTTCTGACAAATGTAAATGCGAGAATAAAATCCTTGGTAGAAAATAAGAACATATGAGTCAGGGTTGAGTGAAAGGGCATCAAAGGCTCTGGTAACCGATGCTTTTTTTTTACCTCTGTTGTTTTTCTTTGATTTATCTGCATAGTGTAGTTTCTGTTAGGGGAAAATATATTCAACAGCTAAAGAGAGGTGAGGCAGATGTACTCCAACATCCTCAGGTCTGACCAGCAGTGAGGCTGCAGATGTGTTCTCAGCAGGCACACACCAGACACTCACATACACTGTGTATATCCATATATAAACAGACAGGCACACACACCACACACACACATCAGCCACAAAAACATAGATACTACCAATGGCCTCATCCTTCTTCCTCTCTGGCAGAGCGAGATGGGGGTCCGCTGGTGAGAGTACATACATACATACGTAAGTGTGGTGTGGGTCTTTCCAGCAGCTGGGATCAGACACTCTGTCGAGTAGATGTTCATGGACCCCAGTCTCACCAGCTGCTGGCATCTGGAAATTCAAGCCCCCGAGGCTGCAGTCCCACTCCTGTTGCTGATATAGGCCATTGCAGAAACATGCACAGTTGATGAGTACTTCCCTGGTCCCCACAGTCAATCTCCATGTGCTCTAATTCATAGACAGAAAGGCTGGCCCTCATAGACCCATCCATCCGCTTCTTCCCAGCTACTTTGGCTTGACCATTGCTAGAGATCCCACATTTCCTTGGACACCTGCACTTGCTCCTCTTGCTGCATCACAGACATATTTGTGTCTCCTGGTCTGACTCCAGCTGCTGAATGCACATCACCATATACCCCTGTCCCCCTTTGCCATGCCAACATACACAGATTGAGTAGAGGACCCTCATACACAAAAGAATTAGAAAGGGATTTAATAAGAAGATAGTATGAACCGTGGTGGTTATGTGCAAGACGTAGCCGGGCAAGTAAATAGCCCTTTTTATTCCCTTTGTTCTCTATTCACACTTCTTCCTCCCAAAGTCATCTAAATCCCTCCCTTTTGTTCCTTCTCATTCCTTTCCTTCTCTAAATATCCTGGAATAAGTCCTGTGTCATGCTGAATTGCTTTTCCCCCGCAGGGAAACCTCTAGATTTCACACTCCTAGGTAATAACTCCATTAGTCTGAATGGTTATCCAAAGAACTGCTCTGGCTTGATTTAGTATCAGATATAGTTTGGCCAGAAGGACCAGGGAAGTGACTGCCCTTCTGTACTCAGCACTGATATACTGTGTTCACTTTTGGGCCCTTCATTTCAAGAAATACATTAAGGTGCTGGAGCAAATCAAGAGAAGGGCAAGGAAGTTGGTGAAGAGAGTAAGTTGCATGAAGAGCAGCTGAGGGAGCTGGGGTTGGTTAGACTAGAGAAAAGGAGACTCATGGGTTTTCTACAACCACCTGAAAGGAGGTTGTAGCAAGGTGGAGATCAATATCTTCTCCCAAGTAACCAGAGACAGAATGAGAAGACATACCCTCAAGCTGTACCAAGTGAAGTTCATGTTGGACATCAGGAAGAGTTTATTAATGGAAAGAGTTGTTAAGCATTGGAATGGACTGCCCTGGGAAGTGACTGAGTCACCATGCCTGGAGGTTCAAGATGATGGTCAAATATTGAACTCAATGGTTTTGGATGTCTTTTCCAAACTAAATTATTCTGTGACTCTGTGATTCCCAGCGACTCCTCACGATGGATCCCTTGTCTGTAAAATGGGGCTAAGGTTCTCCTGGGACAGCCCTGGGAGGGGTCTGTGTGGAGTGCTTGTCCTCAGGAGTCCGTACTTTGGGTTCCAACTTGTCACTGTGCCTCTCAATGCTTCTCTGATTTCTGCAGTTGGGTCTTTGAAGAACCAATGGCCCCTTGTGGGATACCTTGGAATAGTTCAGCAGTGCCCCTCCTGCTGTTGTGATTCCAAGCTCCTTTGCATGTAGGCAGTTGATTTTTGCCACATAACCTAATAGGTTTAGACCCTTACCTTAACTTAATGATTGCTGGGGACCCTATAATCCCAGCTTTCAAGATTTCATTTGATTTAATCAAGTTGTTTCAGTCTCACTATGTAATGGGGAATAAGTGGTTTACTCTCATTTTCTGAAAAAGAGACATTAATATCTTCCCTAGCTATGAGGAAACCTTTAAAGTGGTGACCAGAATTAAATTAATTTTTATAACTATGCATTCAGAATTTATCTAGTTTTTATCTTTTCAATATCCAAGGATCATGCTTTCTGAGTAGTCTTAAATATAATTTTCTTGTCTGAGGTAATTTATGCCCAAGAACTTCTGCAGAGGTGATAAGAAATGGCTACTTTCACCTTCCAGCAGTGATTCAAATGCAGTGGCTCATTCTGTGCTCACCAAATGTACACCCTGAGCTCAGGTGGGTGGTGGATGCATATCTCTGATACCTGTGTGCAGCAAATATTCCCCCTTTGAACCTGTAGGACCCAGCAGAAATATTTATCTCCGTTCAGACTAAGGAAGCATCAGGATCTTTAAAACAATTGACTGTATTTGCCAAACCTTTGGGCAATAAGTAACTCTCTATGTATGCACACATTTCTCATCTGTCTTTCAGAAAGTGTTTTGTCTAGTCCACAGGCAGCAGAGTTTCACAGTCTTGTTGGCATCTGGGCTTTTTTTGTTAGGTATGTTTGTACTGTTCCTTAATGGTTACATTTTATGGTAATTGCTTTTTCCTTTGATAGATCCAGCCTTGGTCCTCTATGTGCTGTACCCATGACCTTTAGAAAAGCCCTCAGACTTTCAAAGGGTAAAAAGCAGAGAAGAAATACACTGAGAAATTTATGAAAAATAATAACTTAGCAATATCCATCCAAACAAGAGTTTGGGATGAGTAAAATCTGACATGTTTTCTACTGACATCTGCAGAACATGCCATCAAAAATGAACACCTGAAAACAATTATATGCTATGCAGTAAACTTTGGAAGAACTTTTAGAAAACTATCCATAGAGAGTGCAAAAAAATTCTAATATATCTGTATCACTTGACGAAATCCCTCTCTTATCTGGGCAGCTTGCTGTCTGCTGCTTTTGCAGCAGCCCAGAAAAAAAAACAGCAAATGAACCTACATTATCAAAGGGCACTAGAAAGTTTCAAATACTTAAAATATAGAGAATGAAAAGTTTATAATGTATACTTAAAGCATACGGAATGAAAAACCCTTCTATAATAAAATTGTGTGTCTATCAAGGATAATGGTTTTCGGGGGTTTTTTGATAGATCAGAAATCTTCTGAATAGCATTATAACTGTATAAAATTGAAAATGAAAAAAAAAAAATTGTTTCAAAGGTCATCTACCCATACAGGGAAGGTATGACTATAGTCAAAGAACCAGAGGTCTTGCAAAGGTATCCAGAGGTACTCTTTGGCATCTGAAATTGCAGTAGAAAGTTTTGCAGTAGAAAGTTTTTAACTTAAAACTTAAAAAAATTTTCTCGTTTAAGCCTTGGGTGAAACTCATCTGAGTGGATCTAGTACACAGGTTATTACCATGCTAAATGCTCTGTCTTGATTTGTACTAAATCCTTTTTTCTCTATGGTTAAAGAAATAAAATTGTAAATGAGACATGAAATAAACTTTTGCACTCTATTCAGTACTGATAAGGGCCTCAGCCAGAATACTCTTTCCAGTTTCAGGGAAGATAATTTAAGGATAAAGAAAAACAGAAGAGAGCCCAGCAGACAGCCATAAGAATGCTATGGTCTTCATGAAAAATTTATATAAAAGGGAAGTATTTTTAAACAAAAAAAGAAATTAATAGAAACACATTAAAAGTATCTTCTCACTAAGGTGGTTTTTTTTCCCATAGTCTCCACTGTTCTTCACGGTCACTGGAACAGATAAATTGGCTTAATTTTTAGTGAAGAAATTTTAAATTAGAATTTAGCATTTTTAAAATGGTAAGGTTTTGTGCACAAAAATGGCCTTCCAAGGAAGATAATGGGATCTCTTTTTCAGGAATTTAAAAGTATAGTACCAAACTCCCCCTTAATAGATATTTGAGGCAATTTTGATTCTTGAAGAATTCTTATTCATTTTCTAAAGCAGTGATCAGATGGGTGTTTGAGGTCCTCATAATCCTTGGTTCTGTAGTTTGGTAAATGATTACTTGTCTCTAGCCAGTCTGAAGGTAGGTTCCCAGGTTATGGTGGCTATATCTGCTAGGATGTCAGTGTGTTCAAGAAGAGAACTGTGAGATCCTGACCTGAGACAGGTCAGGACTGTGTCCCAGCTGTGTATCAAGCCCCAGAAAATGATAGAACCTAGAAGCAGAAGAAAGAGCCACAGCCTGTCTCTGTCTGCTGATTTTAATGGACCCCAACCATTTTAGCTTAGGCTAATTTCTGAAAGTAATATGAACCTTACATTTTCTGAGTTTAGGCATTTTCCCAGATTAATATCTTTGATAAAACTTCTCTTGTGAAGCTGAATAAACATGCTGATTTCCCAAAATAACCAAGGAATGGTCATAGGTTACTTTTTTCATTGATTACTTTTTTAGGACACTGACAGGCAGACTCAGAGGAATTATTTTCACCAGAAAACCAGTGATGTGAGACTTCTTAATTTGATAATGAGTTTATAAAATTGAAGATGTATGAATTCAGGGTAGAAAACTCTTAACTTTTTTTTTTTATAAAGCATACACTTTCTTATCATGATACTGTCTTGATCATAGATGTTAGACAATGTATAATATGAATGGTTATAGGCTATAGTATTTTATATTTCAACATTTTAAAATTATATTGTTAGAGCTATCTCCATTCAGCTTTCTAGAAGTTTTTCCTTTAAATTCAATTTTTATTAATGAAATCTAATAAGGTGTGTATTTAAAATATTTACTATAGCCTAAACTGTCTGAAATTCAATAAAAATCTTCATATTTAATTGAACAATTGCAATTATTTAACTAATATGTGCCTGATAATATCCACATTTCCCATAGAGATAGTCAGACATGAATTTTAGGTGACTCCACTTCTTTTTCCAAAGCAGCTTTCAAATAATACTAGCAATTCGGGTTTTGCTACTATATTTTCTTTGTAAGTACGGCCAAAGATCTGTACAGATACTTAATTTGAGAATCACTAATCATGCCTACGGTCATCTAGATATCTCATAAACTGAGACAAAGCTTTAAAAACCCAGGTAACCTTGCCTTCCAGGAATTCCTGTCAAAGAGACAAAGAGAATTCTGTTTCTTCTTCTGAATAATAGACATAATTTTTGAGTCAGTTTTTCTAATGCTCTGGTACAGTGTCTCAGATGATAATACCTGGAAACAAAGTAGTAACTCTCTGGAATGTACATGAAGACATCTCAGAGCCAGAGGAAAACTATGAAAATGAAACCATAATTTTATTTTTTTTTCCTAGTGTAGATTATGGAAGAAATTACAAATAAATGTTCAGTGTGTCCAAGATTTGTGTCAGTTGCTTTATCACAAAAGACTGCCAATTTCTGCCTTTAGAACAAATAAACAAAAAAAAACCCAAAAGCTAACTCATAAGGGTGGCTGTGCAGTTCCCTTGACTGCACCTACAACATATGACTAGGATGAAAAATTAATTTAATGGTACAATTAATTCAATCATGTAATTCAATATCTTCTCAGCTGTTACTGCCATTAGGCATAGTCATACAGTGGCCATTCCAGAGAAGCATTGTACACTGCTCTAAATAAAATCTATCCTAGATACCTATTGCACCTGCTGAAATCTTAGAACTCCAGTAATAGACCTAAAATGGTAGTTAATTTGATATTTATATAATTTTCCATGAAAAATTTCATGAACAACTGCACTTCTGATAAAGAAATTTTGTCAATAGGTAATAACCCAGATTTTGAACTGCAGGAGAACACCTAAAGAAAGTTTATGACTGGTGAAACATACATTCGTTTTGTGTTAAAAATATGAAACATAAATGAAATTCTCCAGCCTCAGGATTAAAGGAATGTATAACTACTAGTATCCTTTACTTACTATTCCATTCTTTGTGTACATTACTATCTCTGATATTACTTTAGAAGAAGACTGCCACAAATTGCAAACAATAAATGTGAACTAAAGGAAGGACAGAGGCATTCCAGACTGTTTTGGTGTTCTGAAACATTGCATATGCCTGGCTGCCATTTTTTTCCTTTTTTTTTTCAAGTTCAGGCAGCTCAGTTACAGCTTTGCACTTGTTCCTTTAGAACAAGGAGTATAAGCTATGAGGGTGTTCTAGATGTGTTTGTCCATAAGATAGTGACTACAGAATCACGGAATTCCATTTAAATCTGATAGTTCAAACAGCGTAAATCCGGCTTAGAATACTCTGCATGTACGAAGAACGAACAGAAGTGTAACATCTCTGACCTGAGATTCTCTGGTGTTCTTGCTGATAATGCAGTGGGGCTCCTTCAGGGTGAGTTGGCCAAGAGAACATACAAATATATGTAAATATATTTGAGTAAATATGTTTGGATGACCCTTTGCTTCATGACCAGTTAGCGTCAATTAATGGAGCATACCAAACTAACGCCAGCAGAGACACTTTCGCTGTAAGCCCACAGATATAAGTGAAAAGGTGATACCTTTAAAGGTTTTAAAGCCCAACCACATTCCTATGCAAATAATTCTTACATAAAAAGAGGCCAACATAAATCCTAAGTCTTGCTGATATTTAGTAGACAAATGACTAGTTATTAGCATTCTCAGTGTCATTTTTTTCCTACAAGAAAAAAAGAATATGTTTTTTAGCATTTAACATTTTTCTTTAGGAGATTTTTCTTCAGGAGATTTTTCTTCATTTCTCTTCTAAACATCAACATACTGTACCAATTATTTTAAAAGCTGTTTCCCAGAATGTTCATTGCTATTTACTAACAAAGGTTACAGTTTTGATTTGCCCCCTCCTTATTTTCTTCAGAGGAAGCAATGTCAAATAACAGTTTAATGAGTATCCTGCTATCTGAGACCTTTGCCTAACCCAAGAGCTGTGCAAAACCAATTAGAAGTGTACATTTGCAAATTGGGTGCATACAGGCATGACCAACTCCTCCTTCCCCTTCCTCCCCCACCCACAAAACAAGATTTCATTGTAAGCAAACTCAATTTGAAAACAAGGCTTGGAAAGTCTTTTGACGATATATGTGTTGCTAAAGTCTTAATATCAAAGCCAATTTTTTTTCTCTGAGAACCCATGTCCTAATCCAAATGATACGCAGGCGAGTCGTATAAAGAATATACAATCTAAATGTCCAAACACAAAATCATATGTAATCACTGAAGGATTGTTTGCTGATATTTTGTTGTTTTGGTTTTTTTCCTCTTATAATTTGCCCCAGTATTTATTTATTTATTTATTTATTTATTTATTTATTTATTTATTCACATGGAGCCTTCCGTGAAGCATCTGAAAAGACACTTGCTAAAGCAAGCCAGAATTTTTAATTTCTCTGAACACAGGTCAAGCACATAGGGTTTTCAGTTTTCCACACCCGGAAGTCCCAGTTGAAATGCCCGAATCTGTCCTGTTTAGCATCCAGTTGCTACTACTAGCACTAGGTGCCACCAAAAAAGAGCATGTGTCCTCTGCATATGTCTGTGACTTAATTCTGGACTTGCAGCTCACTCCCACAAAACTGCTTGCTCACACTCTACACTGGGATGAAGGAGAAAATCAGAGGGGTAAAAGCTAGAAAACTCATGGGTTGAGATAAAAACATTTTAATAGGTAAAGCAATAGCCATGCACACAAACAAAGCAAAACAAAGAATTCATTCACCATTTCCCATGGGCAGGCAGGCAGGCATTCAGCCATTCCCAGGAAGGAGGACCTCCACAACATGTAATGGTGACTTGAAGAGACAAAGGTCATCACTCCCAGCATCTGCCCATCCTCGTTCACCACCCAGTTTTATTTACTAAGCATGATGCCACATGGTATGGGATAACCCTTTGGCCAGTTGAAGTCAGCTGTCCTGGCTCTGTCCCCCCATAACTCCTTGTGTATAGCCATCCACCTTGCTGGTGGGGAAACATGATAAACAAGAAATTGACATTGTGTAAGAATGGTTCAGCAGTAGCTAAAACATCTCTGTGTTATCAACACTGTTTTCATTACGAATCCAGATCATACCACAATATAAACTACTATGAATAAAATAACTCTATCCTGTACAAACTAGTACAAGGTGTCAAGAATAAATATCTAAAATGGCAACAGATAACTATGGGCAGTCATCTGAGTAAAATCCATACCCATCTAAAAAGATAAGCTGTAATAAAACGGGATACTGTAGTGTGAGGAAAAAAAAAAAAAGAAATTTCAAACAGCTTTTACAATAAAAATATATTTTATAAGAGTGATGTCAAACAAAAGGACAGGCTTCTCCTCCCCAATATCTTTTCTTTGGTGCAATATGCTATATAATCTTTTATGTTATAGTATCTCAATTCTAGAACAGATAACCTGCACTGGGTTGTACTACTGATACTTTACATTGCTTTTTAAGGAGAGAGAAAAAGAGAATTAAGCCAGGACAAAGAACTTTGTAAAGTCCAAACACTGCTGCTGTTTAGCAAGGATATTTCTCCAGAATAAGTTTAGGGATTTGCATATGAATGGTTCTATTCTGAATGTTTCAGATTGCGATCTAAGCCAAAGAATTTATCACCAGGCTGGCCTGGAAAGTCTCAAAAGGTGCAGATAAGAGTTATTTTATACTCCTACTACTACTACTACTAGTAGTAGTAAACAACCTGTGCAGGGGGGAATGAAAACAACAACCGAATACACACCTTGGAAGAGTTAATTATGAATCTCCTTTTGGACTATATCTGCAAGCACACACTTTTTGCAGCGTGTGAACTTCAGGGGTAACAGAGGACACTGAAGCTAAATTTGCACTTGGAAGTGCAACTATTGAAGCAGATTGTTCTCTATTTTGTGAGGAAAAAAATGAATCTTGGCAGTTCCTCAATTCTTCACAACATGAAGCTAAAGGTCAATATTAGTAATAGTGAGGCAGCTAATACTGCTAAGTGCCAGTAAGTGGCCATAATGCACTTCAGTACACATAAAATAACCTCATGCGTCCCATACAGGTATAATCAGCAGGTCCATTAAGTGGCATATTAAATATAAGCCATAAAACAAACAGAAGAACATCAACTCTTTAATGATATCAAACAACAATCAAATCTTTAGGTCAAAATCATTGTCCATGTAATAAGACAAAGCGTCCTTTTTAATCAAAGTTCTTTCCTTGTCATCCCCGTTCCAGGGCAGAGTCCTTCACTCTTACAGGCTTCTCCTTCAGCAAGAGATGCAATTTTTTCTTCACTCTTTCTTTCTTTTTTTTTTCAGAATTGTCTCCAAGAATTTCTCCCAAAATGAGACTATTTTCTTTCGAAGAAGTAGTAAGAGCTTGGCTGACCTGAACACTTCTTTCACCTTTTACAATACATCTCAGCATCTCAGGTTCAATATCAAGAAAATGTTCAATCTTAGATCTGATAATGGGTTGGAATTTTCTTTTTTTCAACAATATATTTTTTTTAGCAGTAAGTTTCAGACTAGCCTCAAGATTGGAATGTGTAGGTTGTTATGCTCTCCTGCTTTTTTAATGAGAGATCATTTGTCCACACTTCTACTTACCCAAGAACACTGTCTGCATCATTAGTTTTTCCTTACTCTTGCTAATAATTGTTATTTCCAAGTACCTCACAACTGCCATTGTGTTATAGTGTAAGTTTTAAAACAGTAAAACAAAACCAAAAAAAGGTGCTCATGCACCTAAAGGAATATACCTTTTATTTCTTCCGTTGATTACATCAGCACAGTGTTAGCCCTATCCTTCCTCTGTGTTGCAGGTGTCCTTATTTAATGTCATGTTCAAGGCAGAGAACAAATCAGCTCTCTAAGCTGTTCACATGCCCACTGCAGGTGTCCGGGATCACATCCAGTCAGATATGTAACTTACATCCACCTGATAGCTCTTCATCTCAGACAGTCCCAGAATAGCGAATATTTGCTACTTTAACACTTTCAAAGCTGCTGAGGAGTCCTATGAAGGGTGGTCCACTCCAAATAAAAGGTATGAGAATGATATATCAAAAACTGTAAAGAAATCTGGAAACTATTAGGATTACCTGACAAGCTTATATAATTTTTAGCTGGAATTCTAGCTTCTTTGAACTTCATCAGAGTTTTTTGATTGCTTATCTCACTGGAGTAACAATATCACATCTTGTATTTTGCATGAACCTACAATGGATGTTCCTTTCCCTCGGTGAGCTATAACAAAATTTTAAGTGTGAGAAGATTATTTTAGTTTTATTTGTATTCCTTGCAAACTAAATTATAGGCTCTGACTTTTCAGGCATCCCCAAGTTTTATAAATTCTATTAATGAAAAAATCGAACACTAATATTCCAGCTGGGGTCAGTTTTATTTCAATCATTCTGGTTAATATTGCTATGAGAAAGAGAAGCAAAAATCTGAGTCATTTAACAGTTATGACTGATGCCACAGAACCAGAACATTTCTATCAGAAAGATGATCATAGCTTTGATTTATGATTTTCCTTTAGATGGTCTCAAAGAGAGTAATGAATTAAACCGCAATTTGAAATTCAATAACGTTGAATCTTTTCAGCAGTTACTAAGAACAGAAATATTTCTGTTTTAAAGGCCAAATATCTTAGCCCTTCTCCGAACCTCTCCGAACCTCGCCTCTCCTCCTTTCCAGCTGAAGACAATTAGATATTGTAAGACACTTAGGAAACACTGAGGAAATACCGTCCTAATTAGAGGCAGTCAAATTTACAGCCTGACTCTTCTCTAGAATTTTTAAAAATAAATTTTATGAGAGATATATTAAAGAAGATATCTTAAGTACTTTCCTAGAAAACAGATCTATATTTTAACTTTCATGACATGGATGATGTCATCAGGATCATTTCATATTCACCCATCATTTTATGGAAAGCTGTTTTTAAAGCGGCCTACAATAATCACTTTTCAGTTTGTCTTTTTGCACTTGATTTACCTGCAGAGAAGGTCGCCAGTAAATTTGTGGAGCTGACCAAGCTTTCAAAGGCTATATCTATGCCTCTAGATTGAAGGAGACTGTGGCCAAATCCCTGGCTTTTTAATATCCCTGGCTCTAGAAAAAATATCCAAAATGCATAATCAGATAATAAATACATATATAGCTATAAAAACCCTTAGACCAAGTATAGTCCATTTTTTCCTCACTGCCTGGGTCATTAAAATGCTGTATAATACTTTGTCTTGTCTTTTTATATATATCTCATATTAAAGGACCTTAAATATTAAATATTGATTGAAATTATTATTCAATCTCATGGACTAGCTTTATTTTTGTAAAATAAAAGAAATTAATTTAAATGGATCAACTTCAAATAATTAAATATGTCTATAGAGAAGAATAAAGACACTTTTTGTAAATTAGAAATTATTAAGGTTTAGTAAAGGATATGAGGAATACAAGCATCACGAAGTGCCAGAAAAAATTGGATATAAACTATATCACTGTGACAATTTGGCTGTAATTTTTCTTGTCTAAAAGAAAAACCTGTTTTACAAATCAGTTTATGGACTCTTAAGTCTAGAAGTAACTATACATATAATGTCATCGGACCTCCAACGTAAAAAAAGGTAATCGATTTTTATATGTGATCTTTCCATCAAGTCTGTACTTCTCATTTACCTAAATTATGACACAGGAATGCTTCAGGCAGCTGAGCTTAATACAGAAATAGTGAATGGCAATGGAATGAACTTAGCTCTAGTTTAACTGAGATTTTCAACAGTCGTGTTTAACATTACATTTTGAATATGTCTACCTTCAGTTTCTAGCCACATGACCTCATTATATGTACATAAATGAGATCTGATACTGATGCTTTCTGAAAATTCATCATGCAAACAATTAGTGAGCAATTTCATGTGACTTTTTCTTAGATAAATTGTCTAGAAAGACAAAGATTTTAATTTAAGCTGCATTTTGACAAAACATGTGTCAAGGTTTCTTCTATGATCAAAGGAATAAAGTAAATATGGTTAAAAGGTTTTTTGTCCCACCCTAAAATCAGTGTCAGGGGGAGTGACATTATCATTAAATAGTCTCTAGACCAGATGCTTAACTTTTTAAAGAGTAAAGAGACAATTAAAAACTGACTGGTGGAGAACCTGAGATATTTCAGAAACATCTGCACTGTTGTTCATATTTGACTATCATATTTGAACTCCTACAAAATAAGCCTTTATTATTGATCAGTATCTTTAGAGTGCTGACATCAAAACTGAAGATCCTCGTAATGAGCTCATTATCATGATGTACTTATAAGAACACCACCTGTTTTTTCTCTGTGTATTAGTTATGCATCAAAAGATCAGTTTGCAGGCTTACCCACTGTGTCATGTTTGGATTCTATTTTCCCATAATAGAATGGTGATATTTCCAGGACATCCACTGTCCTCATAAAAGGGTTTTATAAGTGACTTAATTTTAGGTGTTCACTAGTCAAAGAGAAAAAAGAAAAATGCTGGCTTAGAAATGAATCCCCTCCTGCAACAGTGAGGGAAGACACGTCTGTTGCGGTGCCCCAGCCCCCTTGGGGGCTGGGTGACAGTCAGTGAGTGGGCTTACCAGCCCAGAGGCCCGACCCTGAAGGCGGGGTTGGCGACTGAGGCTCCCGCCCACTGGGTGTCAATCACCGCAACTCCACCCCTAGTTCCAGTAAGTTCTCTGTTCCCATTTTCCCCATTGGTTTACTGTTATGTACATATTCATAGCCTTCTGTTTAATATTCATTAATGTCCAGAAAGTTCTGTTATACTCGGTTTGTGATTTGTTGGTTTAAATATGTTCCTCCCCTGTTACATTCTGATTGGTTTATGTCATCCCCTTGTCATTCCCCCATTGGTTCTTTCCTTTGTCTCCTCCCTGCACTGCCCCCGCTTAAAAGGGGCGTGCAACCGTCATTCCTCGGCTCTTTGCCGTTGCCTCCCCTTCCAGCACCTCTCTGTCTCCCTGACCCTCCAATAAACTGGGATTGAAGGCACGGAAGAGTCCCTCTTTCATTCCTAGCCCTCACCAGTTGCTAGGCAACACCTCTCTGCAACCAGAGCCTTGAGAGCCTTGCTAAGGCACGCTACACTGAGCTCCTTCTCCTTGCCACTCGGAAAGTGGCCGCGCAGCCGGAGCCGAGTAGCCGTTGTCCTGCCTGGCCACCGGGCGGCCAGCAGATCCAGCAACGCGCTACACACGTCTAAAACAAAACCAGAAGCAGAAGTTACTCAGCTCTAAGCTTGTGATATCTGAAACAGTTTCAGCCTAAGGTGATCACACTGCCAAGTGCTTGACAGGACTGCTCTGAGCGACTGGAAAGCAGTGTTGTCAACCAGAAACAGCAAAATCTATCATTAACACTTCTGCTGCAACGAAGGAGATTCAGTGGCTAAGGCATCTGTTCAGAAACTTACACTGGACTTCCAAATATCATGAACTTACAGAAAGAGCTCTGTACCTTCATCCAGCAGTCTTTTAGCCTCCCTATGCTGATGATATTCATCAGCTCTTTCTACCATATTTACTTTTCATTAGACTTTCCAAATGAAAGGGAAGAAAGGCAACTAATTCGTCGGTGATGTCCTTTCTTCACTCCCAGGATGTGAACTTCAACATTTAACTTCACTGAACTTTTGTTTCTAGATTTCATTGACATAATATGTTTTAAAAAGAAGGCAATCAGATATTTTAAACACAGATAAATTAAAAATGATACAATTAAAAAGAAAGTGAATGAAGACCAGATATGAACTCTAAAAGCACAAAAGACAGCGGGATTATAAAAATATTTCATTGGCTTGGTTATCAAGTACCAGTCACATATGTAAACAAACCAAAACACTTTAGTAAAGACTGAAGACTTAAATGTAAATATCAGAGTAAATGGTGGAATCTTGTTCTGAAACCCCAAAATAGCATCTTTGTAATTCAACTGGAATTCAGATACAAATTCATAATTCAACAGGTGAAGTACCTCTGGTTGAATGGCTGTGGACAAATGGACTTTAGTATCTGCCAGTGCAATGACCAAGTGGTTTAAAGTTTGATATATCACTAAAATGTTCATATTCTATGTAAAATAGAATTTAGCAAAATTGAGTAAAAAAAATATATATACCATATAGAAATATTTTTTATCATAATTATATTACACTATGTATCTAGAAAGAGACTTTACTTGCTGCCACAAGTATATCAAACCTTTTGTTGATGAATGTGCTCATTTCTTCCTTACCCATTCCTTTTGCTCCTCTAACGTCTTTGTAAATCTGATATCTGTGTAGCCACGTTCTGAAGGGAATGATCATAAAAATGAGACATCCTTCATGGTGGAAGAAGTGTGAGGATTTCAGCAGATGACCACGGGGTGAAAAGAATAGTTTTAACATTATGGGTGCTCTCTACAACACGTAAGTGTGTAAGTGTGCTGCTTTATAATGATATTCCCTGCAAGAAGTAGGGTTTATACAAGTAGTCATTGGCTGTCTCTCCATAGAATGGCTTCTGTTTACTGTGATGTGTAATTTGAATGGTGATCTGTAAAGCTCATTTACAGAGAAAAGAAACCAGCAGATACCTGTTTGCTTGAAAATCAGCAAGGTGCCACCAAAAGGCAAAATCACTTAAAATGCTCTAATATGCAGTTACAAACTGTGAATCTTATGAAAAAAAATGCCATAGGACAAATTTTTAAGTTTAGCAAATACAAACTTAACAACTGTAAGGGGTTTAGAAGCCCACGTGCTCAGTTCTTGCCAAGTAGATCTAAGCAAAATTAAATTTTCAGTTAGGTACTTGTAGTTCGGCGTTAAGAAACATTCGTTCAGATGGCTACCAATGATAAGCAAGCATTCTGACACTTGGCTGCACTGGAAATTCAATCCAGCAAACATAAAAAAAAAAAATCTACAAGGACTTCTTGCATACATATTTTCACACACATGGGAAAATCTGATTGATGTCCCCTTACAACTAAGGCCTAAAATAGTCTGGGCACGGATGTTTATGTCCTCTACACTCTTCTCACATCTTTCTTTTATAATTTATTCCCTTCCTTTTTAGTTTCTCCCATAATTTCCTCATTTTTTCCTCAAATGCAAAAAAAAATTGCATATTTGCTCACACATTCTTCACCTTTATGTCAAGTGCATACATATATTTCCTCTCTTACTATTATCTTTTCACTGTAAAAAGAAAACAAAACATTGCTATAAAAATGTTTCATTTTCCCAATGCAAAATATTTAGACTCTTTCCACACTGAAATTCTGTCAAAAAGTTTTGTTGAAACTGATACATTTTTTTAGATGCTGAAATTTCATCTAAATTGCTTCTTCTTTTTATAGAAAGCTGATCAGTAAAAAAAAAAAAAATCCCAAAACCTCAAAACCAAAAGGAAAGAAAAACTCTCCACCAAAATCCACCACGTCTAATATTTCCCAACGGCTACCGAATTTGCTTTCTCTTGATTATGCTTTCTGCCTCTGAGCTCATAAATTTTTCATTCTACCCTTGCCTCACTGCAGCAAGGTGGACAACAGGATTATTTCGCCCCAGCAAAGAATTTTGCATTCTGTGAACAAAAACCAAGCAACGTGCATAGGCACAACGTCTACTTGTATTTTGCCTATCAGCAGCAATGTGTGGAAGGACTGAATCACTAGAGCTTCTTATAAAGTCAATAACAAATGTAATAAATTTTTTCTGGGTTTTTTTAAATTTTGGATTCCTCCAGTGATGCTGTCATCTCCGTTAATGGAGCAGCTTGGACTTCTATGAGAAAATATGTCTTAGAAAATCAAATCATGAACACTTCTGGTGTAGAGATAGTTGATAATCTCTACCATTTATGTGTTAGATCTGTGCCTGGTATTGTTTCAGCTTAGGCCACTTCGTCCTCCCCCGGATTATTCACTGGATGTCTGGATGGTTTGCAAAGAAAAGGATGTGGCTATTCCACCTCTATGTCTTGTCTGTTTTGGAAGCAAATAGATTTCAAAAGTTTGGCATGTCCAACCAAAGTCAGTTGGCTTTAGTATAGAAGAACCATCCCTGGCACTGTCTGGCTGATTATTAACCTCTGAATCAAACTCCTAGGACACCCAGACACTTACTCTTTGATATTTCAGAGACTTAATCAGATATTTTAGTTCATCTGCTCTGATGTTTGCAATTAATTATTTGCAAGCCTGCTCACTGAAACAGCATCAGGGCACTCTTACAAAGAGTCAGTGCATAAGTAAATAGATAACAGGTTAGCTGAACACGTTCATCACAGCAACAGGAAGCAGAGAAAGGAAAAGTAGCTCACAGGAAGTTTTGGTCTGCTGGAAGAAATATGGTTTTGAATGAAAAATACTGATTGATATAACAAGATTTTAGGTTTTGTTTATTTTTTTCAGAGGTATTTGCACTTCCACAGACAAATTTTGGAATAAATATTTTTGTAGACTACTGTATGCAGTAGAAGTAGCAAAAATATATGTGCTATGTTCATCCTATTTCTGCAATATTGACTTGTTACCATAAAAGACAAAAAAAAATCTGAAAAAATTTCAGTGAGCAGTTACTCATTTTCTCAGCCATTTTTTTTTTTTTTTCAGAATATGACTAAGTTACATATAAATGTACAGATCATTCTGGAACTATGCAATAAAATTGGAAAAGTCATAATACAGATGAACATCATATTTCATCATAATGGAAAATAATACTTCATCAGTAACCTTTAAAGCAGAAAACTGACAGTATTTCATAAAATAACTTTAAAGAAGACTTTCTAAGGTGTATACTCCTCACTCTAAGCTAGATTCCAACTAGTGCCCATTTAAGCCAAAGGAAAAGAAATCTGAATTGCCCCAAGCAAGGAGAATTTGATTCCTGTATTTCACAACACTTTCACCTCATATATTAAACTTACTGTAAGCTATACTGTTTGTTTTGCTTTGTTTTGTTTAAGCGTACTCAGGATGCCTAAAGCTTTTTAGCTTTATATATTTATGCATTAACCTTCAAATAAATAACTACCACGATGGAAATGCACTCAAGCCTGCAAGAATGTTATTCCATCTGACTTAAAACATTTTATAAATATTTTATTTTCCCCGTTCTTTCTCTCCTGCTTGGAAATATTTATTGTTTATTTATGTTGTTTATTATCAGGTATTATAAATAATATTGAACAAATAAGGCAGTTAAAAGTTGACATATACAAATATGAATACATGTCTTTATGGAACCAGGTCCCTGATTCTCACCCAATCATTGAAGTTCTTAGGGTCACTAGCACCAAGGAAATATTCTAATTTTAAGATGCAAAACTGACATTTATTGCAACATTTTAAATATTATGTCAACATTTAAATTATTCCCTTAATATCAAATAGATGAAGCAAATATAATGTCATGTTTCTGCTGGAGAAAAAAATATAATTTTCAGCACAGCTGTTTTGTTTCCCACCTGTCAGTAATATATTCAGGGTTTCAGTGACCCTGCACAGACTGCAAGAAACACAGTAAGTCCAATCTTCCACTGTAGCCTGGGCATGTTCAGATAGAAAAGTATATGCAAAGCATACGAAAAGTACATACTGTTTTCACACAGTCTGCATCTATCTTAGCTACCTGAAGACCTTTAAGGAAAAGAAAGAGGCACATATTTTGTCTCAGAATGGAATGAACTGCGTTAGAGGAATCTGTTGCTCTACAGTGATCACAAAAGTAACCTCAGTAACTAGGTCTAGGGTGGATACTGAGACAGTAGGTACCAAGTTAGGTGAAGTAAATCCCAGCTAGGAGATCAGAGAGAAATTTACATCCAGAGTAAAAACATGAACTTCTACAAAAAGTCTTCATTATATAAAATCTAACCTTTCCACAGTTATGATGGTATGAAATAGAAATATGGTTATCAAACTCATTAATCATTATTGCTAATGTATCTCTACAATTGGTATATAAAAATGAGTCTGGAATGAGCCTAAAAAAACATTTAATATCTTCCTCTACTATGTAAATTTCCCTGTAATTTTACTTTTGTGCAATGAGGAATTAGTAGAGGAAATCATAGTTATATAACCAGAAGTTCTAATCTAAACTAGCTGGGGCAGAGACAAACCTTCTCAATGGAGGCTACTACAAAAAGCCTAGATGATGCTAATTAAACCCCTTTCTTTCTCTCCTTCTTTCTCTTCTGTTGACAGCAACTATGTCTAAAACAAATGTCTGGAATTTAACAAGGAATGATCTCTGTGAGATAAATGTCCTGCAATTTAAGATTACTGTTGTTAAATATACCAGTGAAGGAGAACAGATGTGCTTATTTCTGTGTTTTAGTTTATGCTCCTTTTGAGAACTTACCTGCCTGAATCTCATCCTAGCTGCAATTAGTTTTATATGTCATAGATGCATGAGTCTTAAAGATTATATTTTTAACTGAAAATATCTTAGCAGAAACAGATTTTGTGCTGTAAAATGCAAACCCCATGGTTGCTTCTGTGTTGAATTTTCATATGGTGAAATTCATTGAGTAAGTATATGTGAGGCATATGAAATGCCAATCTCTTCCATATGTAAAGTCTACCCACTTTCGCTATTATGTTCACATATGGTTGAAATTTATATAAGCCAAAAAAAGCACCCAGTTAGGATCTCATTGGAAACTGCAGTAGCTAACATTCAACAACACTAGAATAACAGGACTCCCAGATCAGAACTGATCTGAATACACCTTCTGCCCCAAAATCAGATAAATAAACCATATGTAGGTTAAAAAATTACATCAATTACAAACTCCAATCTGTTGAAAAATGTAGCTTTCTTCACTTGCTAACAAAGTTTTCACCATTGTGCTGAGTTATCTGCTAAATGTTCAGATATGAATTTTCCAGAGCTCTACAAATACTGTATTATCCTCCATCAAGTTAATTGTCCATTTTCTAGTTTCAATCTATGTTACTAAGTGAAAAACTTCTTTTACTTTCTACACCTTAGTTTAGCCTTCAGTTTGGGTTCCAATATGGGAAAGTAGCTCTATTATATATTAAATTCTGAAATTAGATTGAGAAATCTGAGTCACAAAACTCCAAGAACAACCTTTTTGGAAGACATCAACATTTTTGCTTATTCCAAACAGAAATGAAATATTTATTGGCTGAAAAACAGACAAAAAGAAAAAAAACCTGCAAATTACCATCGTGCAACTCTTTACTGCTAAGTTTGTGGAAGACATGCAAAAAATACAGGGCAGGTAATTTAGAGATGCTTTCCTAGAGTTTATTTTCACAATGAAGATTATGAGAATCTCAAAGTAATGAGTTTAGATTTTTGTTATAATGAAAGTCTGACTTTATGCTTTGTTATTTGAAAATTCTCTTAGCGTCATTCTTGTTAAGATCGGAATAATTTCAAATTATTTATCCTTGTACCTCTCTTGTTTTTAAACTTATTTTCAGTAATTTCAGTTGGTGATTCATTTGGATTCATGTGGTTTATGCTGTTACCATTAAAACTTAATGTCAGTACATTGCAATGGTGCTACTATGACATTTCATTCATATAAGTTATCTACTAGCTTTAGCTTATGCTGTCCTAAAATAGCTAAAATAGCTAAAACTTGGATAAGAGTTGATGGTAATTATAACTTCTTTAGCCTACATATGTGTTTTAACTGCTTATATATCAGTCTTCTGAATCATATCTTTTACTTACACCTCTACCTAATACATTTAAGGATGGTTTAGGTCTACTTACATGACGCTTTCCTTAATACAGACCAGCTTCTGTGATGGTTCATATCTTTTGATAGAAAGAGTATACTCTTGTGACTAACTGTAAGTAAGGCATATTCCTGCTGCATCGACCTCTTTCTCAAGACCCTTCACAAGAACACTTTATCAACTCTTTATTTCTCTTGTTTGTTTTCTTTTCCTTAAGATTTGTTGTTTCTGCTTTTCACCTTAAATTTATACTTAAAGTTTTATTGTCAGGGTCCATCTTTTTTTCCAGCTTGTACAGTACTCACCTGGTATCCTCTCATGATTAGAGCTTTCAGGGACTTAAGAGATAATGTCTCTTTTTAGCTGACAGCAGAAAGATTTCTATGTTAAATATAATTTTTAGATACTGCATAACAAGAGGACTTCTCAGTTACATTTTGTTCTTCTAGCCTGTTATTAATGAACAATTATTCACTTGTTATAGGATACAAAAGATAGAACATTCATGCAGCAGATAGAAAATAAAATCTCTTTGAAAGCATATAATGCTTAGTGAAGTCTGTCTTTATAGGAGCTTTTGTATATTTAGGAACTTCACAAATATTACCTTTGTAAGGTTGCCAAATCATCAAGGTCTTTTTGTCCTTTACCTTTACTAAATTCTGTACATAGTTATCTACCAAGGTATTGGCAAAATTTGAGCCTGACTTCTGCAATCCTGAAAAAGAACAGCTTCTTGAGTCTAAAGCAGTTGGTCATAGATCCATCAGAATAAGGTATGACCTTGTCCAGTCTTAGAACAGATGCGTTTTCCTTCTGTAAATGACACAAAAAGAATCTGTTTTGGATGGCCCACTTACAGAAGTTGCGCTGTTTCATCTTCAGCTGACCTCAAAACTCTCTCTGGATCTGTTTTGTTCTCCAGAAATATACCTAGAGTAGACAGTGTTGTTTATTGGTCTATAGTCTGATTTTTTTCAGATAGAGGTATCAGGCCACTGGATTTCATATGCTATGTAACAAAGCTAAAATTAGGCACATTTTTAATTTTAATTCCATTTTCCTACATAACTCTCAGTCTTTATTGTCATGACAGTCTCATTCTATGAATGAGAATGCCTATGACTGATATCATGAGATCCAGTTCAACTCAGGTGGAAATTAAAGGTTTATCTATTTCTTTGGTCATAAGTTCCCCATTCAGGTGTTCTTATTTCCATAATAGAAGTATCTAGCAATGGATTTTAACTATAAGAAAAGCAAAAGAAAAACAAATGTTTTCCGCTCATCACTAATACTGAAATTGAGAAAAAAAACCATAAACCAGGAAATTCCTTTATGTTTTATTATTATGTGCAATTTCTTAATATACTTTTAAATCTCACTGTTAGTGTTCTCTATCTCTCTGTTACCATGTCTGCCTTCCTCTGTTTAAATGCAACAAAAGTACCTCACAAATTCAAAATGGATTTCATCTTTTCCTTCTAATTTTAAACTTAAGTATCTATTTAGTATTTGTAAATGATGAATGAATTTAATTTGATTATGAATTTTTCCCCTAAAAAAAAGGTTAGTTTTTCTACTGCATACGTATTTCGTAAGTCTTTCTTGAAAATAAGTAATGGTTCTACTTTTGAAAGTGATATATTACTGAGTATTCTTATAACAAAATAAAAAAGGGATGAAGACAAAATGAATTAATATTTTGGAGCTAATTATAATAACAGCTTATTGGTGACATGGATTGAAATTATGTAAGTTTCTTGCTAAGCAACAAACTACCCACAAGCTCTAACTCATGAAAATTTCACAGAACACATCTTGGGATTTTCAGATGCTTTCTTGAAATGGAACTTTCTAATCACTGAAATACCTGACATGTGAAAGTAAATAGAGATAGAAGTAATATACTTGGGAAAGGTCCTTTGATGCTTTGCAGCTTGTTACAATCATCTGCTTCCTTGCAAATAGCATGTAAACTGCTGCCAATCTGAATAGCTAAATCATTCTGACTCACGAATGTCTACACATTGAAAATACTGAATAAAAGAACAAGTTACTAGAAAATTTATTTTCCAGTCATTTGATGTTGATAGATTCTATACTGTGAAAGAAAACCACTTCGGTGGGATTTAAGTATTGTACTCAGGAACAGGACTGGTGCTGAGTCACAAATGTTATTTCACCCCTTAACGTTGCATTCATTTGGTATAGGAGCCTGAAAGTCAAATACAATCATTTCACTTCATGGTTATGTGGTTCTTCATGGTAATAGGTTGTGTATCCAGGCACTAGTTTATAGCACCTTTATATAGGAAGTTTCTTGAGTGCAGGATTCACATTCTGATGCTGACTTTGGAGCCATAGCCACTTAATGATTTTACCATTACTACTACCCATCAGATTTTTCTATTGCTATTACCATTACTAGGCTGATGACTAACATGAGTGAACAAGAAAGCTAGTTCAGTGACATCTTGCATTCTGACCTTATGTCATGGGTTGAGCCTGGGTTGATGGACAGATCTTTCAACCAGTTGCGCTTCCTGAAATTTACATATTTAAGCCAGTGGAGACACAGGAAATGTCCCTTTTTCGGCTGGAACCTCCCAGCGAGGAGTGTGGGGGGAAATTTGGCTGGGCTTCGCTCTCTGGAGCCGCCCTGGGCCCCCCCTCCCCGGCGGGCGCAGGCCTCGGCCCCGGGAGAGCCCCCTCGGAGCCGTGGGCAGCTGGGGAGCAGCCGCTGCTGCAGAGCCGAGACCGCCTGAAGCGACTGGTGAGGAACACCCCCCTCCCCCGGGAGCTGATGGAGCTTTCCTGCAACCAACTCAGCCTATATTGAACTGTAAAACAATATCAAGTAACAAGCAGCATAAAGGGAGTGAGGCTTTCTGCATCGTAAAGCCAGAACGAAGATAATTCATCATCATGGCGTCTTCAGGGTCAGAGAGAAAGTGAGTGAATGCTGAAGATGGCGGCGGGGAACAGAGGGTGGAGTTGCACCTTTAGCGCGCAGCTTGAACCTGCTTTTTGCAGACCGTGGTAAAGACTGTAATATCACAAACTGTTTTTCTCCTTAATCCATTTAAAGACATGGGGGGGATGAGAATTCAGTGTGCAGCCTGTGAGGGAGGAGCTATGAGAGGTTGTGAGAGACTTTCAAAATTTCTTGCAAAGAAGAGAACTGTTGTTTTCAGGCTGGAATTTTGTCTATCCTTAAACGAGAATACCCCATGTGTGGCCCATGGGACAGTGTGGAAAAGACTGTGATTTCTTTCCTGTGGGAGAGATGTACTTTATACAGCAGCAGATTTTCCGGGCAGGGGCTGTTAGCTGGTGCAGTTTGGGAAAACCACGAGACGCAAAAGAGACCTCTATTTCCTCAAATAATAGAGACTTTTAAGAATTGTGAATGCTGACCAAATCCCATGGTTTGTTATTATTTGTGCTGGAGGAAGTAGGAGATGGGTGCTGGAGAAAAAGGGGGTTTTTTTCTTAATCTCTTATTTCTTTTTACTCTTAACTCTGTTAGTAATAAACTTTTTTTCATATTCTTTAAGTTTGAGCCTGCTTTTCCTTTCTTCAAATCTCCTATCTCACAGAATGTAAGAAATGCGAACTAAACCACTACACCTTATTAGTGCAGAAATCAATGATTACAGTCACTGATGAGTCAACTGTTCTGCCTCAGTTCCTTAAACTAAAATTAAACTTTTCTGAAAGATGTAATTTCTTATTATGCGCTAAAAAATAAATTTAAAAAAAGTATTAAAGGAAAAAAAAAAAGATTAAAAACATCCCTCTAGTTATCAGTAATTCTGAACATCAAACTAGATCCTGTTACCTGACCATTATCAGAAGACCAATGCTATCATTTTTTTATCCCAGAAATAGAATTGGTATGAACATGGAGGTTAACAGTGGAGATTATCATATTGCTATATTTCTGTCATATAATATGACTTCTTGGGGTTTCCTATCACTTTTCCCCCTTGAAGTCTTCAGAGAATTGAAGAAATAGAATATTTTCTATTATCTGTCTTGTAGAAAAACTAGACCTCAAATATTTGGAGGAAGAAATTAGAAATAAACTTTATATGTATGTCTTTGCAGCTTTGCACCCAATTTTCCCCTGATAATTTCCAAGTTTAAAAGATAGCAGTAAAATTGGTTATATATGTTTTTTCATTGAAAGTTAAATTTTATGATATTAGAAACTTAATAGATTCTTTAGCAATTTAAACAGAGCAATATATTTTTCCAAAAAGAATCAAGGGTATCTGTGAAGACCCGTTTTTAAAAAAAGACACAGATTTTTGTACTATTGTTTTATTAAAATTCTCTTTGAGATGACATATTTTCCATCATTCAATTAAATTAGCACCATTAGCTAATACTTCAAGAAAGTAGAAATCGCTCAGTAGATAAACTCTATTTTTCTTCCTCCCCTTTGTTAAGGAACTAGAAAATTCTAATGCATAAAACTGAGGTTTTATGCAGCCACAAATGGAACTCCAGTTCCTGGGGAAGGACCTATGCCACCTATTGATACTTCCAGCTGCAATCTATAAAAGTATGAATATACAGACATCCCATTGCACAAGTGTCCCTCCCTAGGTATATAATGTGATAACAACAGGGTAAAATTAGCATGCTCCTCCATGTTATTATTTTCATTATAAAAAGCAGGTGTTTTCTATATGAGATAGAAATAACTTGCACTTTATTTTCCTTTCTGTGTGCTTCAATCAGTCTGAATTGCAATTACTAGACTAAACCTCAAAACTTTTAGCATGGACTAAGATTTTTTTTAGTGGAGTATTTTATGGCTGTTGAGCATCTGATATATTTCAAATGCTGTCTCTCACCAGCTCTGAATGTAGGACTAAATAATAAACGTTCACAGAAATTGGCTCAATTATATGATTGCCAGAGGTAAATGAAGACTTCAGAATATGGTTTGCAATAAACAGGGTAAGCAAGTTCATTTTCCTCTCAGCGTTGTTGAGGGAACAGCATTAAGGTAATATTTCTAAGCTCCTTGGATTTTAAACCAGGCTCCTGGGTCTAAAGAGGAAGATTTATAACTAAGAGTGTGAGGGACCCAAAGAGCTTGTGATTCCAGCAACCATTGAGATGTTATGTTGCAGAACAGAGCCCAGAGAGGCTTTTCTTCTTCTACTCCTCTTTAATCAGGTCTCTGTTTTTCCCTAAGACAAAGTAAATAAAGTTACATTTCACTCCGTCCCCTGCAGGCAAGCCACACGTTATATAAAAGCAACAGAGAGACACTAAGAGTTGTTTTCTTCTAACAAGGAACTTACAGGTCTAAATTTACTGGAATAAGGTAAACAGTAGTATCCTCAAAGTTATATTTTCATTCTCATTCTTCACTTCATGGTAGCACTAATTCCCCAGTCCTTAGTCTCCTTGTGTTTTTAAAGGAAAAGACCAAATAATATTTCTATACTGAGACACAATAAAGACATACACTGACTAGCTGTAAACAAGCTTCTCAGGGAGAAGGAAATAAAAAGAAATTAGCCTGTGGAGTCCTACACTGCTGTGCTTCGACCATCTTCAGTGGCTAAACTAGCTTAAGTCAGATGACATTTGCTAATGAAGTGGAGGCAAAGGCTGCTGAAGAGCCAGTTTCTCAGTCATATGGAAACCAGAAAGAAATTAGAAGTTGGTAATACAATTGACAACTAAGAGAACTGCCCAGTATCCATTTCCATGCTTGAGGCAACTGACATTGGAAAAGCCAAGTGACACTGAACTCATGATATCAACAAGCTTTGGTCTGTGGATAACAAGCTGTGCTGAAAGGAAGAAATCATCCACTGGAAAAATTATTTAGGTTACTGCTCATCATCAGCCAGCTAGTATAGACGACAGAAAAATCCATCTCACACAGAATCTGTGAGTTTTGCATGTTAATGGCTATTTCTTATGCTAAATTATATTTTTTATATTGTGTTGAGAGAGAAGTTCACGGAAATGTATTTATAAAATCTCTCTTACGATAAGGTAATAGACTTAATCTTGAAAAATACTTATAAACTTTTAGTGAATGGGAAATTTAGATTCTTGCAGTGATAAAGACACTTCCTATAGCTACTATGGGAATGGGACAAATTATTCTTCTTTCAGCCAAGCATAATGTCTAGGAAAGGCACAGTCCACCTGAACTTTCCAAATTGTTTGAAGCCAGAAATTCTCATATAAACTTCTGTTTCAACCTAGACTAATACTAGAATTCTGGGTAAAAGCCACCATTATGACTGCAAAGGATATGTAAGTAATTAGAAGTGGGAGCATAGAATAGTGTCTGACATTTTTAATGCCTTTACGATCCTCATATGTTAGGTATTTGAAGGCAGTATTAAAGACAAGGACCTATGTGTAGCAAAAAAGCAGATATCAGAGCAGTTGATTTAGACCTTGATTAATATGTTGTTCCCCAAAAATAAGATTGAGAAAAATATTCCTGGATGCAAGGCTGGACCATGGTCCCAGCTTCTTACTACATCAGATAATGATAAAAAGGTAATTAATCACATTCTGAAAGCTGGCTCAGATAAGCAATATACATAACATTTGAACATCTTAATCATAATCTGAAAAAAAAAATCTAATGACAAGTAAATGATTATGCTGACAACAGAAAACTTCAGTCAGTTGAAGGCAGCTACCCATTTCCATACTTACCTGATCAACCCATTAAACTGTCAGGAGAAAAACAGTAGTTTGCTTCTGGCATTTGGATGTGACCACATCAAACTAACACTTCCAGATAAAGGAAGAAATACTTTTGAGACACCCACAGAGGTTCCACACCCAAGGAATGCCTTTGTGAGTCATGAATGTCCCGGGAATGTTTCAGTGGGTAGTAAATGATCTATTACAAATTTTGAGATGTGAAGATAACTTCAGAACTTAGATAACTCCACTTTTTTTCATGAAACCTGGAAAGAATATCTGGTAAGAGTGAAAATGAATTTTAAAGTGAGGAAAATTAGTGTTTTTTCATGAAACTTTGATCTTGTGGCTGAGATTTTCTTTCTATGTTTTTAAAGCTTATGCATATGTTAAGGAATTGATGAGTGCATTTTGAAGTCTTGTCAGCCTTCTAAACTCTGGGAGTTCTCAAACGAATGGAAATCATGAACTCAAAAAGCAAAAATGCTAGTGGAAAATCAGTCGTTGGTAGCTCTTGATAGCGTGCTGACAGTGTTTGGAATATGATCTAGTATTCCCTTCAAATGAGGAAAGCACACCTTTTTTATTAGTTTTGTATAAGTATTGGTTATCTTCAAAACACTGTGATGTTTTGCAGTACATTTATGCAGAGTGTCACCAGAACTGGAGATAATTATCAAGGTGAAAAAGATTAGCTTCCCATACAGATTTGGCAAAACTCTCAGGGGAAAATAGTGAAGCAGTACAATTTTTTTAGTGCATATTTCACTTTAAATTTTAAAGAGCATGGCCTTTTTTGGGGAAAGGTTAAGTATGAGTTGCTTCAATGTATTATCATACCAAGAAACAGCAAGTTAGGCAATGAATATGTAGGTGATGGTATTTCAGTGGCTTTGAATATTTTTTTCTCTTCTCTCAACCCACTATTGATCAATCGTAAATCCTAGCAAAATGGTCTGGACTTTGCAAAGCACACTCTCTGATTTTGGCCCAGAAGCTTTTGTCACCTTTAGACTTTTTTGTAAAAAATTGCCTGCCCCTTAAAATATCATCCCTCTCACTCCTCTTTAGGCCTTGCAGTAGCTCACCTGCTTCACTTTAGAAGATTTTTGGGGCACTTGTAACACCAAGTGCGAGGTCACAAGGGGAACATATTTCCAACAGACATTCATAAAAAAAATGCCAGCTTGACGCTCCGAGGGCAGAGCAGGACATCCACTGAAAACGCCTGTAACTAGGAAGGATAACACTACTTAGAAGGTGGGATTCTCTGGCTTGGAAATGGGGGGTTTTACACTTTCATAAAGTCATAGCATCATAGAATGGTTTGGGTTGGAAGGGACCTTAAATTTCATCTAGTTCCAACTTCCCTGCCATGAGCGGGGACACCTTCCACTAGACCTGACTTCTCGAAGGTCTGTTCAAACTGACCTTGAAGACTTCCAGGGATGAGGCATTCAGAACTTCTCTGGGCAACCTGTTCCAGTGGCTCACCACCCTCACAGTGAAGAGTTACTTCCTCATATCTAATCTGAATCTATTCTTTTTAAGTTTAAAGCCATTCTCCCTTGTCCTATAAGTACATGCCCTTATAAAGCTCCCTCTCCTGCTCTTATAGTCTCCCTTCAGGTACCGAAGGCTGCTATATAGTCTCCCTTATTATGTTGGGGGCCTAAGAGCTGAACAATGAATGCTGGAGGACACAGAGCTGAACACACTACTAGTTTCTCATCCTTATTGCCTTATACAGAAACACCACTGAACTCCCTAGAAGTTCACAGGAAACACAGAGGAGCCACAGGAACCACTGCTATATGCAGCTTATATTTCATCGGTGTGCCTTTTGACACCATTCTTTCCCAACCTATACAGTCCCCTCATCTGGCCTCCTGTGCAGTTTAAAAGCTGTAATACCTATATTTCTCCCACAAAGCAGCATTTTTCCTTTTGATCTTTAGATTTCTTTAAATCTTCAATTTAGAGAGCCACCTTTCTACCAATTATATTTCTCACAAAAAGAACAATCTTCAGAAACTTTATGGATACCTACCTGAGCAAATATTAACATAGTTTTTTGAGGGGTTTCCCCTCTTTTTTTATGTTGCTTTTACAGAAGCCTTAGGCAAAAAAATATTACTGGATAAATTAATAAAGTTATTTTAAAATAAATTATTGCAAAGAAATATAGTGCAAAGATAATATTTTAAGCATAAGATGTAGTCTATTCTCACTCACTGAGGTACATAGGGTTTACAAGTCAGTTACACAAAATCATACTTATTTAATTTTGCCTCCTTAGATTTTTAAACTTATCTATTGAATATTAAACATCTTAGAAAGGAACATCTTTTTACATTATGCATATTATATTTAACAAAAATAAAGTCCAAAAATAACTGGGTAAGAGAAGAACTTAGAATATTACTTGATTTTTTTTTCAACATTTTTTGTTAATTTGGGATATAGCCAGATGCTGGCTTACAGAACAGCTGGAGCTATTCAGCAGATGACAGTTCCATAGCTGTTAGTTATCACTCCTCACTTGAGATGTGATAACTGGATTCATGACTACTGCTGGCCCATTTCAGGCCAAATAAACCAGATTGTTTTAAGGAAGCAGTGCAAGTCATTTAGGCATACTCAATTTACTTGTACTGAACTGAACTAAGAATGAACCCAGAAACTTACATGCCATCTAATTCCACTACAGTGCAAAACAAAAAGTTGCAGGACTCCTATACAGATACTAAAGAGAAAGAGAACACCTCTAGAAGGTGATTCTTTCCGTCTGGATCACTGCCTGTAAATATTTCAATCTCTTTATCAACTCTCAAGAAAGTCTGAGCTACTAGTTTAGATCAAACAATCATTAGGGCATACAAGTTGATGCCTATAGTTAGATGGAATAAATTAAAGTCTTGAAGATTGTTTCACATATGAGGGTGATATGTGAGGTGTTTAGTGGATGAGAAGTAATTCCTTCTTAAACAATTGTAGCTGTAGCAGGCAAGCTCTTTATAACTCATATATTAACTTTTCAATAGACCTCTAAGACAAAGTCATATTGTCACTGCTTGCAACCCGTATGAAATGCTTGCTCTTAAAATACAGTTCTACCTTTACATCCTGTTTGGAAAGAATACCAGATGCAACAGTAAGTTTTTGGGAGGGGTCATGTGAACCAACATTATTCATTTACTGTGCTACCACTTTGTAGGATGCTGTTCTATTATTCTGTGTTGTAAATCCATTCCACAAACTAGTAAAAGGGAAAAGGTAAAACACATGTTTCTCTCTCGTGTTTACTTTCCTTTGATGACTTTGGGAGGAGTGGAAGGGCTAAATACTTAAGCAAAATTGAAAGAGAACAATTTTAAGTGACTGGATCATGAAGGTAATGACTTTTATTTATATTTATTGCTATATTAATGATGTCATTATTATTTAAAGTAGACTAAGTATGGCTACATCTTCACTGCAGAGTTAGCTGAAGTGATGAGGGTATGAGCATCCAAGCTACTTTAACTCTATTTAAGCAGAAACATTCGAGTTATTCAAGTCCTCACTGTCTCTATTGCAACAAAATTATGTCTTAGAAATTTTCTGTTACAATAGCTGACATTCTCTAGGCTTCTTCTAGTGAATGTGCTTACTTGTCTTTATAGATCTGAAGGAAGAAAGTGACCTTACTGTGGGGAGTCTGGGAAGCTGTTTAGCAGATGTCCTCAGTAAAAAGTGGTCATCTTGCTAATTTGAGTAAGAATCAGAGTCATGTTTAATTAGTACCCCAAAGACAGCTACCTGCCAAAATGAAAAGCCAAAGGTTTTATTGGTCTAGAGGGAAGCACCTAAAGTTGCGTTTCTATGAGCTGCTGAGACAATTAATACTTCATTGAGGTCAAAATGGAGAGTCTTGCTCTTCCACTGTTCCTTGTTGCAATCTGGGTGCTTGTTGGATCCACTGTTCACCAATCCAAAAGAAAGCTATGCATTTTGTTTGGTTGGCTGGATGATTGGTTGGGGTTTTTGGTCATTTTT
>VZRV01023440.1:1987876-2058150 GCA_013398115.1 Falcunculus frontatus | reverse complement strand
AGGGGAGTGGCATGCTAATGCAGCTGACCTGCTACTGTACCAATAAGTGTAGTGGTAACTCTGTACAGAATTGCTTGCAAACACTCTCTTTTTTCTCTATTGGACTATACATAGATGAGATGGAAAATAGTGCTAGAAAAGAATGAGCATAACTATAGAAGTCTCAAAACAGGTGTCTGTGTGCTACATTTAGGTATATTACCTCCACTTTTTATTTCAGATGGATTTTACAACCAAAAACTATTCCTTATCCTGGTTTTACAGGAAACAGAACAATTATCTCTTTCCGTTTTTTCCCCTTAAAAGTTTAGTACACGAATAACACTAATTTCTTAGTAGAAGGTCTTATCAGATGTTAATCTGTGCCGAAACACGAGACAATGACAATTGTTAACTTTCTGTAAAATTACTTGAACATGAGAGAGAGAAAGGGTCATGACTCCTCCTGTATACTGACATTCCAACAAGTCTGAAAACATATTACCTGCATTTGCAAGGGCAGCCATAGATTTCAACCTTTCTTTCACTCCACGGATCAACCATTTCTGTTTTGTCATGTAAGTGTCAACTCATGTAATTAGGTGTAAAGAGGCATGTGGTGCCAATATGTAATGCTGGCACAGAATGAAGATCTCCTGGAAAAAAGTGACATTTTCAGGATAATGCCAACTGTCCGCATAAACCTACCATTGCTTGACTTTTTGTACTGACTTGTGAGTAGGCAAAATGCCATCCAAACAGACGTTCAAGACTTCAGAGAGGCAATATACCATGTATGTATACTATGTATTTGCAGGGAGCACAGCTCCTATCAAGAATGTCAACTCATCCATCTGTCACAAAAATCCAGGCCCGGAGTTACGGGAATGAGCCTCAAATGACCCATCAATAATTTGGATTAGTTTCTAACAAGATTCTTCTTCAACAGAGAGAAAAATTTTGGCCTACTACCCCCTATCTAGGATTACAGATAATCATTTTAACAAAGTCTTTAGTATTTCTCATCTCTGCAAAGTTATACATGATAGAGCATGGTGGCTATGCACCTGCTGCAATGCCCTGCCAGCACATTTCATGGTTCAGCTTTCACACAAACTGGTTTCTAAAGTGATTAATGGAATTAGACTGGGAAATATCATGCCCAAAGGAAAATGCAGCAGAAGTCACCTATTTTAATCGGGTTAGAAGATGTAAACCGGCCAAATTTTTCAAGATGGTTGCTATAACTCATATTTCTGAGGGTAGGCTGAAGGGTTTTACCCTGCTGAGAACAGTACTGTTTAGAGCACTTGTTGACTCAAACACTGCTTCTCTGGAAACAAAGACAACCTATCTCTCACCGTGGAGCTCCGCCCAAGTTAATTAGCCCAGCTGAGAGTTCAGACAATTACCTTGGGCATAATGCCCTATTTAAGGAAAGGTATCATATGTTTTATATGTTCTTGGATTATCTCTGAGAAGTCGTTGAGACACATGGAACCTTCCAGACGATAGGAAAACCAAAACCAAAACAAACACGCAAAACACCAAACAGCAAAATATAAGCAAACAAACGAACACCCCAAAGGGTGGAGATATGCTGGTGAGAATAAATGAGCATGCCCAAAGAGAAAAGGCTTGAAAGACTGTAGAAATGTAGAAAGATTTGAAAGTTAACATTTTGTGCATGGGTTATGGAACTGACTTGATGAAGTGACAGCTAGAAAATAGAGATAATTTCCTAAAAGCTATGAAAAAGTGAATATGGTTTCTCTTAGTTCAAAAAACTGAGTTTCAGTGGCTGGGCTAAGAGCCAGAACATGTCTGCAAGGACACAGCTGGTAGAAGAAAAGTAGTTTCTGATGCTCCTCCCCATCCCCCATTTTATTCTGCTTTTCCTAATCATATTTTCCACATTTAAACTGGCAAACAAAATGTTGCTTAAAGTCTTCTTAGGCATGGAATGGCCCATGAACACGCTATTAAACTCTCCAGCTTACAAAATAGGGTGGCTGGATGCATGTTCTCTGTTGAGAAAGGTGTCTGACTTGTGCTAAATCCAAAGTTTGCTAGGGCCCTGGAGGGGCATCTGCCTATTCTGCGTGACCTAAACCATGTTAGAGACCTCTCTAACAGTTTAACAGAACAGGAAAAGAAGTTGCAGTACCCAGGAGATCTCTCTGGCACAGTTTATTCTACTACTTCAAGAAAACTTCGGGTTTACTTTATTCAGAGTTATATATTCGAGATTTTAGTCTACTAAAAAAAAAAATTAAAGTTCTCTTTAAATATCATTCTGTCTTTGGACTGAAGAAAATCTAAATGTGTCTACCCTGGCTGATTTTGAGTCCTGTCACACCAAAGTCATACAATTATATTAATTTCAACACCTGCAGGTCGACAATCTGGTTGTGCAGCTGGTGATGTTGACAGGAATTTGGCTTTCACAACCATGGGACCCACTTTGAGGATGGAGGACTCAAAAAGGAAGAGGCGATGCTCCTTACAGAGTCAAGTCAAGCTAATCTTTGCAAAAGGCTGTCCAAAGTGATGAGGAGAGCTTTAAACTAGAAACAACACAACTCATGGTAAAGTGCAGTAGAGTTCAATGGTGCTGGAAAACAAAGGTTCAAGATGATGGGAACAAGGGAGATCTCAGAAATTATAGAATAGGGCAAAAGGAAATTCACCTCAGGCATATATAATCTAGGAAACGAGCATTAGAAACTGGAGGTATGCAAGTGAGTGAAGGTTGATTAAAAACTTGATATTTGAGCTTGCAGCCCAGAAAGCCAAATATATCCTGGGCTGCATCAAAAGTAGCTTGGCCAGCAAGTCAAAGGAGGTGATTCTGCCCCTCTACTTTGCTCTTGTGTGACCCCACCTGGAGTGCTGCATCCAGCTCTCATGCCCCAAACATAAGAAGGACATGGAGCTGTTGGAGTGGGTCCAGAGGAGGGTTGCAAAATCGTTAAGAAGACTGGAGCATCTCCTCTATGAAGACAGGCTGAGGAAGTTGGGGCTATTCAGCATGGAGGAGAGAAGGCTGCATGTAGATCTACAAAGGGGCCAGCAGGGAAGCCAGGGAAGGACACTACCTCAGGAACTGTAGTGATAGAACAAGGATCAATGGGTACAAATTGAAGGAGGGGAAATCTGGTTTAGATATTTCAGGTTGCCCAGGGATGTTGTGTATTGCCCAACTCTGGCAATATTCAAAACCAGGCTGGATAAGGCATTGAGCAACTTGATCTATGGGGAGGTGTCCCTGCCCATGGCAGGGTGGGTTGAGACTAGATGATTGTTAAGGCCCATTGCAACACCTTGTGATTTTATGAGTTCACAAAGCCATGATATCACTGAGATAACTGAGATAAATACACAGATTTAGCAGCATTCATCTTTCTCCAATGAATACAGAGGCAGCTCAGAAAACTATGCCTAACTTCTAGATCACTATTTAGAGATAAAACCCATTGTTGCTTTTAGACATTTTTTTCTCCAGTACCTGATTTTCAGAGTGCTGAACACCAAGCTTCCCTAAAACCTACTTATTTGAGTGATGTAAAAAGGTTTGCTTACTTTTGAAAAAAAAAAAGAAAAAAAAGACTTTGCCACTCTTATATGAATTGCAAACTGATATTGAAAACTAATGGTCTTTTCACCACAGAGCACATACAAACACACCCATGTGCAATGAATACAGCTATTGGTGCCAACAAATATGGATGAAAAAGATTTCATTCAAAAATGAATGTAGGCTTGGTCCTTATGAGGCAAGAGGTTAATCTGTCTGTCTATATATCTGTTTTGTAACTCAGATGTCAGTCACGTTTACCCTGCTGAAAAGAGCAGAGCTGCAGCTGAGCTGAATCCGAAGAACCCAACAAGGCTGTGACCCCAAACATCTTTGGCTTGCCTCTGTTTTTTCAGTTCTGTGAGCAAAAAATATATCAACTGAGAGAATCCTACTGTATGCACATGGATTGAAAAATAGTAATTGTATAAGACTGCATAATTGGTGATTATACATTCTGCTAAATATAATATTCTGAATTGTATTTTTAAAATACCATAAGGTACTTGAAACTCGTGCATAAGAAAAACTTGAGAAAGAGGTTAGCTCTGTACTGTCTGACTTTGACTTAACAAACTTGAAAATCAACAGATAAAAGGGAGCAAATTGCTAGGGATCCACAGTGAAGCTTTCAGAGAGAAAAGCAATTGGGGAATGAAAGTGAGACCTTTAATAGTAGTTCTTAACTTGGGCATGGGGATTCGAGAAAGAGAAAGAGAGGCAATTTCTGAGACCCAATTATGTGACTGCAGCTTGAACTGCATGTGTAAGTGGAGAGGGAAGCACTTCTGGCTTTAAAGAGCTGGCATAATATTTTCTCTGTTGCTGACTTCACTAAACAAGGGAGTGCGGTGGCATTTCAATGTCAAACTGCCTACATACATTTGAGATGTACAACATGAAGGAAGAAGAAAGTTTCAACAAGATTTCATCTGGCTGTTGAGTTAGTATTTTTATAGGATACTAGGCTATTCCAAAACACTTTTCACTCACTCATGGTGTCTGTGAAGAATTAGAGTTAAGAGCAGACAAAAATAAAGGAGTTCTCCACCTATCTGAAAAGTAGTATTTTGGTATTCCTTTCTGAAAAAGAAAGACAATGTGGGGAAAATAAAACCAAAAATATTTCCTAGTCTTGCAATATGGGTCTCTTTGCCTTAAAGAAATAGCCTATTAAAAAATAAAAGATTAAGACCTCAGGCTTAGCTAAAGGAAGTTTTTATACAAAACTTTTAGAAAATAATATAATCTCCACATATGTGAACATTATATGACTGTGTAAATGCATATTCAGAAAGAAAAAAATAAGACCTTTTTTTTTTCTGACCTCAATCTCTAAATGTACCCTCCTTTTTATTTTCCTTTTTTCTCTTCATTTTGGGGTGTTTGTTTTTGGGGTTTTTTTGTTTGTTTGGTTGGTTGGTTGGTTTGGTTTGGTTTTGTGTTTTGTTTTGGTGTTTGTATGTGTATGGGAAGAAAACAGAAAAATTAAAAAACAAAAGCAAGGTGCTTATTTACATCATTTCAGAAATGTGGCTGTTTCCCCTGTAATTATAATCTTACCTACAAGTTTATTCTTGGCCAATGCCAAAAATTGTGATACTGACATCCATCACATACAGATGGACCTTTGATCCAATGACATACTCCTCTTTTAATGTTCTTGCTGTAGCCATGCCACTCTTCAGCATATCAAGCACACTGATAACTCATAACTGACCTGTAATGGTTACCAAGGGGGTGGTGGTGAATATTCAAAGCTACAGTAAAGGCCAAGTAGTGTCCAGAATTTCAGTGCAGAATTTTAAGCAAAAATCAAATGGTTATGGATATCAGAAAAAAAAAAAAAAAAGGAAAAATAAATTAAAACATTTAAAAAGACCATACTTTTGTACAATACTCGATCAAGTTTCATAAAAAATTGAATTGCATCTATTGGAATACAAATAAATAGTTATGTATATCCAGATTAATAACTACCTCAAAAGAAACCAGTCCCATGAAACCCAGAAATTACCTGGATCATTAACAACATTTGGTACTTCCAGTTATAAAAACATAATGAAACTCAGGTAACCGCTCCTCATAACTATAACTTTTAATAAAATTTTTAGCAGAGAAAAACCATTGTTGAGTTTCTGCATTACATTATGTATCTTACTTGATGTGTAGAACAATAATAAAAGGAGAAGTTTTAAATGTGTCACCAGAGGCACCAAGAGAAGACGCTAAGGAGGTAAGAGAAAGGGGCATAGAAGAGATATGTCTTCAATTTCATGTTATTAAGTGTAAAGGAATTAACAGAGTCAGTGATATATTGAATCCTATTACCTGTGGCAATTCTAATGGGGTTTTTTTAGCTGGTAGGGATTTCAATAGGAAATTTTGCAATAGATTTTATTCTCTGTATGTGCATGCTCATATGCATGCATATAACACTGAGGAGGTCTAGGCGAACAATATTATACAAAGCAAGAAATTTTGGGTATTCATTATTAATATAATACTAAAAAGCCAAGTATATTTGGGTGCTAGATGTTGGAAGACAGAAAAAAGGGCCATTAGTATTGTACATCTCTTGCCACAAGGAAATTTCAGTAGGGTTGTGGCAAGAACAAAACTGCACCACTCAGTGACATGCAATCAAAACCTTATTTACTCGGCAGGATGGGTATAGTGACTGAATAGCAGCCTTCTAGTCTAAGATTTGTGTTCTGAGACGTGCACACACACACACACACACACACACACACACACATTTCACACTGACACTGCTCAAAGTTCCAGCTCCTCTGGGTTTGTTCATCATGAATTCATGATGCCCACTCCTGGCTATCAGCCAGGGAAATCCCCACTAAGGATACTTGGCTTGCACAGTATACACACTACTGAGAGGCAAACCTGTATTGCATGGTGTAATGCCAGGCTTGATGCACATCGTCAGCCATTAGCACAAGAGGCAAATATGACTCAGGAAGATTTTATTGACTTTTTATGAAGGTCTGATGGGGATGGAACCCATTACCCCCAAGATGCTCCTGCCCATTGCTAAATACTAACGATAAACAACCAATTTATTATCAACAACTTACCCAAGCTAATAATTCCTATTGCTAACAGTCCAATTATTAGGGTTATTGGATGCCTCTTCCCAAACCAAGGTGCAAAAAAGGCCATATGCCAAAGTCAATAGTAAGGATTTTATCCTCCCTTTAGTAAGGGAGGATGGCAGATGTTTTACACTGTCTTTTGCAACACTGCGGGCTTGTTGCAACACTGTGGATCATGTCAAGTATTGTTAATATTTTTGTCATACCGGTCAATCAGGTAGCTATGGTATTTTTAAATTTTAAAAATATCACAGATATTTATCCCCAGTACTCACTCAGATTAATTTTAAAAGAAAATTATAATTTGGCATCATCTTTAGAATTGAAAGTAGTAAGCTTTTACTTGAGAAGCAGTGTAAAATGGCAAGACTCCTAAAGATATCAGACTAAGTTTTGCTGAAAATCTTGTCACATGTTTTAAGGAATTCTGTGACTGTATAAACACATAGGCACGTCCATATATGTTCACTAATGAAATACACTTTAGGTTTTATATAAAATCTTATTACAGTCAAGTATGTAAAATCATACAATCGTAGAAACATTTCGGCAGAAGGGACATGAAAGATCATCTTAATTCCAACACCCCTGCCATGAGCAGGGATACCTTCCACTACACTAGGTTGCTCAAAGACCCATCCAACCTGGCCTTGAACACTTCCAGGTATGGGGCTGTCATGGGTTGAACCCGAGTTGATGGACAGATCTTTCAACCATTCGCATTTCTCGAAACTTACATATTTAAGCCTGTGGTGACACAGGAAGTTCCCTTTTAGGGTTTGAACCTCCTGGCGGGGAGGCGGGGAGGGGAGCATTGGTACCGTTCTTAGGGCGGCCCTGGGCCTCCCCTTCCCTGGCCCCAGTGGGCACGGGTCCAGGGTGCCTGTGGTAGAGCTCCCTCAGAGTCATGGTCAGCTGAGGATCAACCATGATGACTGCATAACCGATTCCACCTGAAGCAACTGCTGAGGAAACCCCCCCCCCACGCCATGTGCCTGCGAAGAACTGACGGGAGCTGATAGAACTTTCCTGCAACCAACTCAGCCTATATTGAACTGTAAAACAACATCAAGTAACGAGCAGCATAAAGGGAGTGAGGCTTTCTGCATCGTAAAGCCTGAGCAACGAAGATTATTCATTATCATGGCGTCTTCAGGGTCAGAGAGAAAGTGAGTGAATGCTGAAGATGGCGGCGGGGAACAGAGGGCGGAGTCGTGCCTTTAGCGCGCAGCTTAAACCTTCTTTTTGCAGACCGTGGTAGACTGTAATATCACAAACTGTTTTTCTCTTTAATCCATTTAAAGACATGGGGGGATGAGAATTTTGTGTGCAGCCTGCGAGAGAAACAAAGGTGACCACGCCAGGTTACCCAGGAGCTGTGAGAGGTTGTGAGAGACTTTTAGAATTCTCTGTAATGAAGAGAGCTGTTGTTTTCAGGCTGGAATTTTGTCTATCCTTAAACGAGAATACCCCATGTGTGGCCTATGGGACAGTGTGGAAAAGACTGTGATTTCTTTCCTGTGGGAGAGATGTATTTTTTACAGCAGCAGATTTTCTGGGCAGGGGCTGTTAGCTGGTGCAGTTTGGGAAACCACGAGATGCAAAAGAGACCTCTATTTCCTCAAATAATAGAGAGAGACTTTTAAGAACTGTGAATGCTGACCAAATCCCATGTTTTGTTATTATTTGTGCAAGTTGGGTAAAAGGGGGGGGTGCTGGAGGAAGTAGGAGGTGGGTGCTGGAGGAAAAG
Source organism: Falcunculus frontatus (assembly GCA_013398115.1). Classification (NCBI taxonomy): domain Eukaryota; kingdom Metazoa; phylum Chordata; class Aves; order Passeriformes; genus Falcunculus; species Falcunculus frontatus. The sequence continues at coordinate 2,049,734 of VZRV01023440.1, read as the reverse complement.
GGGTTTTTTTTCTTAATCTCTTATTTCTTTTTACTCTTAACTCTATTAATAATACACTTTTTTTTCATATTATTTAAGTTTGAGCCTGCTTTGCGTTTCTTCAAATCTCCTATCTCACAGAAAGTAAGAAATGCGAACTAAACCACTACAGGGGCATCCACAGCTTCTCTGGAAAACCTCTTCCAGTGCCTCACCATCGTCTTAGCACAGAATTTCTTCCTAACAGCTAACCCAAACCTATTCTCTCTTAATTTAAAGCATTCATTCTTGTCCTATCACTACAGGTCTTGGTAAAAATTGTATTGAATGACTAATCAGATTCTAATAAATTGAAAAAGGTGTTTGAAGCTAAATGACCAAATTTATTGTTCTGAATAACTGTAGAACGTCTTACTTCATTTTTTTCCCCTTTGAAAAAGATTTCTCTCTAAAGTGGTTAACATTTCAGTTTCCCAATATCCAATAATTGTTGGTTTTTAAAACTTCTATTAGAAATTAGAAAAAAAGCTATTTTACATTTTAATCTTATTTTTGTGTCTTCAGTGCCAATATCAACCCATGTTAGTTGTCTGATTAAACAGAGGCAATATACCACTCTACTCTGCCTTCCCATGGCTACTATTTAATTTATTTGATGGGATTTTTGGGTGATAAAATGACTGTGGTGTCCCCTTTATTCTCCTCTGCAATACATTTTGGACTACATAGACAAAGTAGCTCAATTCCAGGGCTTTCTCTACTTATCCATTACTTTTATTCTTTGTAAGTTATGTTACTGTTTCAAACACTGAATCCTTTAAGGCTGAGCCCAATGCGTATTATCCTGAGCTACCACGGGGTGTTTTGACAATACATCATGTAGCTTTCTTGGTAGTTTAAAACTTACTTTCTCTTGTGGACAAACACATGATACAAGTTCTAGGGCTTAACCTAGAAAGGGTGAAATATACTGCATTTCTAAATGTTATTTTCCGACTAAAAGTAGAGCAATTGCTGAAAGTTAGGACTGTATTTTGGCAGAAAATGAAAGCAAATACATTAAACATTGACTGAAATAACAGAAGATTCCTGAATGCAGTCCATTATGCCCAAAGTCATTCTCTAGGTAAAAAAATGTGCTTCATACTAAAACCATTTATTTTTCATGTCTTATAATAAGCAAGCTCTAAGCACAGTTCACTGTGTGATAGATTTCCTTCTACAAAGTTTAGCCTCCCTCAGTCCAAACCCATTGACAGAATTCTTTTGAGAAATTTATCAGCAAGGGCCAATGACAGAGGGGTCACAACTACTGATACTTCTCATGCATTTTTACATAGAAGAATTGCCCTTTGAAAAAAGAAGACATGCAAACATACAGGAAATTCCAAGAAAACATTAATTTACCCAGAATAAGTGTAAATACTGAGAGTCATAGAGGAACGCTTTCACTTCTATCAGAATCTAATTCTTAAATCTGTACACAAAAAGAGTTAAAAAGTAGTATGTTATCAAGAGGTGGTTGTATAAGATTTTGTAGTAGCATACTGACTTATCTGGCACATGGAAAAATAAGACAACTCCCACTGCAAATTTGCATTAATTCATAGTTCTTTTCACTGTCCAACCTTTCCTTTCATTGAATGCAAGAGAGAAGAAAAATATGGGAATATGTCTAATAACACATTATGGGACTGGCTTCTGGACAGCATGGCTAATAGAGGAGTATTTTATTGAAATTTCTGGAAAATTATCAATTAGACAAAAAGAATATCCAGAACAAAGTTATTGCCGTATTGTTCCCCAATTGGTTACTTCAAGGTACAGTTTTAGGAATAGCTTTGTCTCTGATATTTGGCTACAAATGTCTAGGAGGTAGTCACACAGGATTAACAAATCCTCACTGAAACCCCAGCAAATCAAGTTTTAAATAACAAAATATACCCCTGTTTATTGCTAAACCACTGGCCACATTTTGCTGACTTTCTGCTGTTACCTCTCAGCTCTGGTGCATTTTTTTTCCTACATCTGAGGAACCATGTGCATTACATGTTTGTTACAGCACTCTGTTTATGCCCATCTGTGAGGGGCAGTTTGTTACCAAAGCAGTTAACTCACGTCTATTTTGATAAATAATCAAAGCTCAAGAACTACTAACTAAAGTCAAGGTCGTATGACCAGGTGTAGCTGTTTGCTAAGTGAACATCTACCTCTGAGCTGCCTATTTCTCCCCGTCAGAATGACTAACTCAGGCACAGGTGTAGGTACTTGGACTTCTAAACTTAAAGTGTAAGATTCAGTCCTTGGCACCCAAAGAGTTATGTTATGAATAAACAGAATAAACAGCACTATGAGGGGAGAAACAGTGTAAACAACTTAATCTTGGAGTCAGAAGTTTGACAGAAGTCTCTAAAGTCAGGAATTTAGTGTCCTGCTTTTGTGCCCTGATCACTTCATGCACCACACTGTTTGTACTTTACAGTAAAGAAAAAACAAAAGATACTTTAAACATAAATATATATATATACACACATATGCATGTGTATGATAGCATGAAAGACACACAGACACACAATATATACACAAGTATTGTTTTTTAAGTAGACTCCTCTCTGTAGTAGCTGTTGTTATAGCAGTTAATCAAAAACTGGGATCTGGACAAACATATCCTGATACAACCTAAATTTAAGCCATGATCCTTGTACTGAAGGACTGAAGGGGAGGGGAGGAGGTAGAACATACTGTGAAGTTACTAGGCAGATGCTGCTTCAACATGTCATCTTCTGACAGACCCTTCTTCAGTTTTTAGTGGGAAGAAAGGAGAAGGTAAGAGTGCTGAAGAGGAAAGGCAGTTTAAAAAAAAATTATGGATATTGACTCATACAATAGACAAAGACTAACAGTTCCTGGATTATTTTAGTAACAGGTGCAAAAGTAATAGTAGTATGTAACTGTCAGATTATTTTCAATAGAAGGATAATCCATTGTATCATTGTTATCTCTGTTGAAATCTCCTCTTTTCTGTGACTTAACTGACTTAACTATTCATAAAATGTCTTACATTTAGAAAGCTTCTACACATTTATCTATGTTAGAGCAGCTGAATCCCACCTGTGGCTGGGAGTCCCAGCTTTGACATAATAAACAGATACTTCGATAATGAAGTTCTTAGCTGTCTTATCTGAGATAGCTGGGGTGAGTTATCTCTTTTATATTCTTTTTTACAGAAAAAGTGAGAAACTGGTTAGAGAAGATGCTCAGCTGCTAGATGTTGCGATGATACTTTCCTTATTTTTTTTTTAACCCTGGCTTCTATTGTTTTGGTTCTGCCTACACAAAAGAAACATTAGACTGTTCTCTCATTTAGAATCTGTGAAGGTAATTTCACATATCAACTGTAACCAGATTTGTGATTGATGGCAACTATTAATATCCTCTAACATGGAATTATATACACAGATACATGCACGTGTTTTATTTAGGTTCATTAATCTAAGTGGTTCAAGGACAGTGCTTCTTTATCAGGTTTTCATAAAACAATTAATTGGTGTAAATTTGCCTTCTGTTCTGCACCATGTGGATTTGAAGGTTCATAAGATTCAATACTGGAACTCAATAATGAGAGCTAATTTCACGATTTCATCATCTATAACTGGAGGTTGTGTATTCATCAACCTAACTCTAGAGTTTTCCTGGGCTATTTTGAATAACTAATTTGGAATAAATCTTACCTATACTAGAAGATTATCCTCAGAAGGGATTGGAAAGCTAGAAACCTGAGTTTTAAATGTTTGTGACCCATCTGCTTTGTGTTCAGTGTTTTACATTCAGTACACAGTGTCTGATACTTTGTCAGGCAGTTTATGCACAGCATAGGTTTATAAAGATCCACAGATGCTGCATTTCTCACTTTCGTCCTTCAAACTTATTCAAACTTTTGACTAGTCTTGGTGTCATTATTAATTCTTTTTTTATTTTCACAGACCATTTCTTCACCTTTATATGCTTCACCAATATGACTTCCCAAAAGAAGTATGAAACAGGGAAGACATATCCCAAACACAAAAGGCATGTTTGGACTACAATAAAGTGATTCAGAGTCTTGGGAAACATGCAGAAAGTGATTAAAAGCATATTTGCTCTAATAAGCACAAAGTAAAACACAGCGCCTCACATGAAACTTATCCTCGTGTTGATGGCATACAGTTCCACAATTAGTAAGCTGATAGGAAAAGAGTACCAACATCAGGTACTGCATAGACATTCCTCTCTCTTATGCTGGGACAAAGTATGGTATTTTAACAGTGTTTTAGACAAGTTACCATTGAATACATATATATATTAAAAAAAAAAAAAAGCACAATTAAATACTTGACAAGATATTTCCATGGTGATCCCCAGAATTTCTTGTAGTGCATTTTTACATGGATTTTTCTTGTGCAAGTTTGTGAAAGAACTGGAAAGTCCGCTCTCACTTACATATGCCATGTATTTCTTCATAACAGTTTCTGGCCTCCTTATATACATCATCAAGGCAATGATGATGTTATAAACATATCTTTCCTTTAAAAATTTTCATAAATGGAGGCGATAACACAAACAAAAGTGCACAGACATTTGTTTTGTAATAGAAATGAGAAGGAACTGATTAGGGCATCAGTGCGAGCAGTAAAAGACACATTGATCTCTTCCATTCTGTTTATTCTTTTCTGATCTGGACTTTCTATTTATGGTTCTGCTTTATAAATGACTTATTTGAAATCATGTAATGGACATCAAGTTTTGAAATCTGAATATCTTTACAAAGCACAACCTTTTTCTCTTGGCCCTTCTAAGGTATGACATTTATTCTAAGCAACTTATTGATTAAAAGGATGAAGAGGGAAGCTGCATGCGTAAGATCTATCTGTCCACATAAAAGCCTCATATAATAATGAGACACTCTTTTAAATTATTTTTAGTAAAATTAATTAATTAGTTGTCTGCATGATGTTATGCATGATCAGATACTCTAACAGCCACTGTTTGTAGGATACTAACACACCAGTCATCGTTGAGCTTCACACATTTGTGACGCGGACCAGACTTTAAAGGTGACTGTGACCTGGTACTCTTGTAATTCAATCGAAGGCTTGTATCAGCGAAGCCAATGACACCTTGTCCTGTCATGGATTCACTTCAAAGATGGGCCAACCCTGAAGTTTTAAATGAAATGAAAAATTTGTGCAGTAGTTTTCCTTACTATTTTCTGTGTGATCTTGTTTTCTTCCCTCCACATGATGTGTGTTGGAGGATGATTCACTAGTGACTGTCAAGCTGGACTAGCCAATGTGTAGGAGATCACTCGCAACTGACCAGAACCCAAAGTCTGAGACAACGACTGGGTAAACATCCCAAGGTCCAGGCATGGATGTCAGACTTAAAGCCTATGAACTGAGGTGGTTTTGCCAATTGAGAAAATGGGAGTATCCACATGTTTCACTGATTAGCTTCAGACCTGGTGAGACACAGAGGAGGAAGAATCTGGGATTGCCTGTGTTCAGGTGTATGTGCACACTGCTGGTGTTTATGTGGCTACTGGAAAGGGCCATGCTGTCTGTGTGTTGACACGTGGGCAGTCACGTCTGTTGTGCTTATTTTTGGGACACTTACGCATCTTCAGGTAGTGTCTGGACCTGGAAATGACAATAGCAGCAAGCAGACTGGGAGGAGAAGTCTCATGGGTTTATGAGTCCTAATCCAGCCTGGCCTTAACAAAGTCAGCTCTACTTCATTCATAAGAAAGATATTTGCAAAATATGTCACAGTGCAACACACACAAGAAAGGGCAACAACTTTTTTCCAAAGGTAACTGACCTTCCACCTCCTCAAGTCCTGGGGAACAGGTTAGCAAAAAATAATCAACTGATCTAAGTCCTTTCTGTGAAGACAAGGATTTCCTTTAGTTCTTCTATCTGGTCTCTTGATGACACAGGAACTCAAAGGAATCCATACAGTAAGCTCTTTCCAACTATCATCTTGATGTCTCCTCAGCAAGAGTAAGTATTTGGTGGTATTTGATAGTTATGGAGGAAGGGTAGAAAAATACTGTTTAAATATCTATTAACACACATAAGTGTCTTCTCCAACATTTTAACTCAATAGTTTTACCATTAATTCACATAGGAACAAATGATACAAGTCACAAAGTGGCAATATCTTTCTCACAGGATTTATTAAGCCTCATACTGGTATTTGATTTTTAATTAGTATTAATAGTCACAGATACAGAGAAAACAAAATTGTTCCTATTCTCCTGTCCTAGATTCACTGTCATTGTTTACCCTTTAAAAACTTCTGGTTTCTGCAGTGTGTAATCTCATTGCATTTTCAAGAGTGCTAAATGTGAACACGCACATATATATGCACCAGCTAATATAAACCAAAATTACCTTGTCTGTTTTTTACATTTGACTTTAACAATATGATCAGGTTAATGATACATTTAAAGTTAATGAACCAGTTATTTTTAGACTAAGCAATAAGCACACACACTCATTTAACTGTGCAAATAACTACTCGCTGTCAGTGGCCTTTGTATTGCTGTTTGCACCTCTAAATTAGTCTTGAACAATTATTAATAAAATCTCATGGAATGTTTCTATTGATGCTTTCTAAAACTGACTGGTACTCTAAGGAAGTGTAACATCTTGCTGAAAAGTAGTTTTATTCATTCGGTATATATGTATCCATAATATGATATTGCAGAAAAATCAGCAACCTCATGGTGTTATATGGACATTTCTACAATAACCACAAGTACATGCTATTTTCTGCATAAGAGAATATTCCTTAATCTGATTAAATACAGCAAGACTTGGCATAATGACAGTGACAATAGCAGTGTGAGATTAACAGCTAAATTTTTGGACTGGTGAAGATAAGAGAAGCCAAAAGTAAGAGTATACAAACAGTACCACAAATCCATGTTCCAGAAGCGTTTTATGGCTTAGAATACTAAGCCATACAAAGAACTTTCCAAAAGGCAAAATTGGGGTTTTTTGTTGCGTTATATAGGTAGCAAATTGTTTTCTATCTGAGTCAACTGTGCCATTCATGTAATTCCTGACAGAAAGACAGAGTACCCTTGGTATTGCCAAGTGAGTTCTGCAGCCAAAATTATTTCAAGCAGAAATTAAAAAAAATATCGTGAATAGCCTACCTCCCATGTCATGTAAACACGGTGCAGAGGTAACCTAGGTATTTTTTCCTGTGAGCAAAACATCAGATATTGCTCCCATAGAATTGTACCTATGTTCATGGTGGCTGTATTCAAATCTATCTAGTTATTGCTGCAACCCACGTATTAACACATTCAGGCTTTATACAGCACCAAAAAAATATGTAAAATGCCAAACAGAAATGGAGTCCAAGGTGGACAATGCAGTTTTGAGGAAATGCAGCATTAATCTTCCATAGACCATAAGCCACTGTCTAAATCAGGACTGTTTCATTAAATACATCCTGAAATAAAAGTATTGAGAGTGGAGAGATATTTGTGATGAATATGCAAGGAAACCTTTTGGGTGACACAAAATCACAACTAGGACTTATTTAAAAGCTAACAATGGGTAGGCATTCTGCATAAAATTTGTGTCTAGGCTACCATGCATAGCTCACTTGTAGCTGACCATCATCGTTCTTTTGTTAGAGAATGCCTCCTCTCAGTCCCTAATTCTGAAGACACTTTAATCAAAACAAATTTGATTACTTTAAAATGTGCAAATACCAAGTCTTCTATAGTCCACATCATTTTGACTGATGCAAATTACGGAGTACTTGTAACCGTGCTGGTGTAAGGGGATCTACTGGGGAGAATAATGTCAGGCAGAAGGAAAAGGAACAGCAGGGCTAAACTGGCAATGGTAACCTTTTCTGTTAATACAGCTGAATCACAAAAAGGCTGTTTATCCACAGGCTAGAGGAACCAATGGCAAATATGCAACACCAGAAGCGGACAACTGACACTAGTTTTGACAGGTTAAGACATAAACATCAGTAGCAGTGCAATCCAGAGATCAGCAGTGATATAAAGCTGAATAATGAGACATAGGCAGAGGCAGATTCATGAAGAGTTCCAGTGCTTTCGCCAGAATCCATATTCCCTTGCTATGAGCAGATATTGCATTATCAGATACAGCCAGCTCAGCAAGATGTCAAGGGTGGAGAAAGTCATTGCTGTGTTTTAGTGTGGGAGTGACAGCCATAGGTTTAACAGTACCAGATGGGCAAACCTGTGGCATCTGAACAGTTCAAGTGTGGATCTGTTGCAAAAACTGTGATGTGAATGGCTGTGGGCAAGCTCTCCTGGTGGAAAGCCTTCTGGATCTGCACCAGAAGTGAGGAAATGAGCCAGCACTAGCTGTTTAAGCCAACATCAGCAGGTCTCTCAGGACTCAGCTGTCTGCTCATCCCACTCTCAGTCCATAGTAAAGTAGTGCATAAATAACTAAGGAACACAGATATCTTCTGCATGTGGACTGCTCTTGGCTCCTCTGCCATGGGAAGTACATGACTTTGGGTTATAAGAATATTACTCAGCATTGAGATCCTTGTAGCCATGCCTGTACTACACAGCATACACAGCTGACCATTTAAAAAATATAACTACATCTCTCTTTATGCTGTAATAATCAGTGTCGAGTTGAAAGCAGAAATCAGTGATGTAGCTAGTTTTGTAGTGACATTGGTACAAATCTTGTTTCACCAAATAAATGTAGCAATAGACACATAAATCACTTTTACAGAAAATTCAGGTCAGAGAATTTCTTCAGAACTTCCTCTTTTCCTTGTTCCCTAGCTGTGGTCTCAGCTCAAAAGTGAAGATGACCTCAGCAGTTAGCAGCCACAGAACTTCACACTGCAGCAATGCCTCCTCCTCAGTGCTGTTGAGTGAAAATGCTCTACTTTATTGCAAACAAAGAGTCAAACCAGACACCCAGATTATTTTCGCCCCTGTTTTTCATGGAAAATATGCTTCTTTTCTTTTTAAAATTTTGGTGCTGAATTTTTATTTTTCTTGAAAAAAACCCAAAACAACCTACTAGTTTTAATTAAAAATACACAAAACCCAAAAAGCACCTGTGAGTCAATTTGATAAGACACACTTGTTGCTGTCATTATTAATGGAAGTATTCATCAATTTAAACTCAATTTTAGAGTTTAGGGAGAAAGGACCAAAAAAAAATTCACAGCATCCTGGTAACTCAGAGTGTTTAGACTCCCCAACAAGACAGGGGGCTGTGTTCATTGCATTAACTTTTGATTCAAGGTGTTATTCAAGTGTTCTTAAAGCAATGACTTCCTTGTTTTACCTGTTAGTGCTGGGGTTCATTGCACCTTAAATGATTGAAGACCCAGGTATATTTGTACTGATGCACAATGCCTTCTTTGTGTCCTCCTAATGATAAAGCATTACCGGGAGCTTGTAGCCAAATAAGGTAGATTTATTGCTACCGTTGTACTGGTGGTGTTGAAAGCAGCTGGATTATAACACCAAAACTTGTTTTTGATCTCTCCCTTGGAAACTAGATAGAAAATGCTACAGAAGAAGCAGTTGCAAAGAACAGCTAGATATTATAGTTTGCACAAAATTTACCATTTGGTTTCTTTATTACTGGTAGTATTAGGTTTGGCTTTTAAACTCTGCTGCTCTTTACTAGTATTGGAATAGGAAAAATCTGTGAAACACAATAAAATTTTAAGGTACCTGGCTAGGGCTTGATTTTTTGTTGTTGTTGGAGGTGGTTTTAGAGTTATTTGTGTTTATAGTAGCCAAGAACCCAGCAAGTTCTCAGAATAAACTGCATTGACCTCACTACATCAAACTGCCCATGGCTTAAGCAAAGTATACAGTCTTTCACTGGCAGCCACAGCTGCCAGAAAATGATGATACACTGCCAGTATAATTTGCAGATGTTAGTAATCACGAATTCAGTGTTGGGCATAAAGGAATGTGGACAGAGGAATCCCAGAGAGTGGCCAGCAGCATTGCATGTGGCCAGAATTTTTCACTGAGTTCGCATGTGTGCTGCAATACTGTTTGTGCACCTTCTGTCCAGATATATTTGAACACGCTAGGGAGTAGCTTCCTAATCAGCTGTTACCTGATGCCCATCTGCTATCCCAAATAACATGTGTCCTCTGTAACATTTACCAGTATTTGCTCGTGGCTCATTACTTTTTCAGGATATGCTGTTTTGTAAAATAATAGATACCCATTAAAGCTGGTACTCCTATCATCTCACCTTAGACTTCTGAAAGTCTGGTACTTAGTCTAGACTGCTACTGGTTCCCACTACAGTCAAATGAAAGCTAGGCATCTCTAAAGGGAGTTTTGTCCTTTTCTGAGACATCTAGAATACTCATGGTGAACTCTTCTGTAAAGGCAATTTTCTGTTTCCTCTGAATATAGAGACCACTAGTTTAGGAACTTAACCTACAAGAACGATTAATATTAATCTAACTAAATGTAGTTGTCTATAACCTCAGGCTCTTTTTATAGTCTTTCAGGAGAAATATGTGCAAGGCATCTAATTTTACTGTTAAATGTCTAAAACAAGTGAGCTAAATCGCATACACTAATCTGAATTGACTATGGCCAGGTACATAACATCACTGCCACAGATGTTGTTAAGATGCCTCCCACCTTTACAGAAGGTTTAGTAAGGACAACTTTGCATAAAGACCATTTATCAGTTAGGCTCTTGTTCTGTGAATGTGATTACTGTTGCCTATGCTGGACAGATATTATAGGGAGAAATACTCTTAACATGTAAACACTTACTCCCTAAATTCTTGTTACTAAGAAGTTAAAGAATGGACTTCCAGATCTCACTCAGCCTAAAATTCACTGAAAATTCCCATTGACTTAAATCAGGTTAGGAAAGCAATTTACATTGATAGAAAACATCGTGTGGTTTGGTTGGTTGGTGGGTATTTTCTTTTCCAAAAGAAGATATGCAGTTTGTAATCAGGGCTCTTCACATCTTAAATACTTCAATACCAAGGTTTAAGTCTCCTAGTAGAGTGTTGTTTTGTTGTATTTCCATAACAGTGCCCATTACCTAGAGTTCGTGAATGCAAACAGGAACAGGAATCAGATCAGGAGGGGAATGGAAGTTACCAGTAGGGAAGGGTGCTTGTTTGCTTGTTTGTTGTGGGGTTTTTGGGGTTTTTTTTGAGAAATGACATCTAAATTGAAGGTAGCAAACTTATTCTTAGTGACTCAGTAAAGCTGACTAATTTCTAGAAGTGGTCAGCACTCAGGAATTGGCACCAAAATTCAATGTTTCATAAGCAATTCTATCAAAACAAAAGCAACAACTTTGTTCTTGTGGAAAAAAGTATTTTTTCTTGAATAAGTCAAGTGTGAATTTCTTACATGTTCCCTTCACATGTATCCTACAAAGCATTTGAAATTTTAGATGCCACCAACTAAACCACACAGCTTTGTAACTCAACTTGCTGCATCTTTTGATTTTAGCCCTCAAAATCCTCAGAGAAAAAGCCAAGGGGTGCTAGCAGAGTCATAATAAATAAGTGCAAGATTCTCAGCTGCTGCAATGGACATTGGATTAGATCTCGCTTTAGCTCACGTACCAAAAGTTATAAAATTTTCAGAGACTGGTACATGTTTCTTTTTAAATTCATTGGGATAACGCATTTGTTACTAAAATAAAATAAAATAAAATAACAACATCTCTCTCCCTCTCCCATGTCTTTGTCTCTAAGCTTACCTCCCCTCAAAAGTCAAAATACAATAGATTAAGGGAAACTTTCTGTAGCCCAAGCATTAAGGGGGATAAAAGCAAATATGTCCATCAGTCTGGCTATTAAGAGCAGCTGCACCAGAGACAGTTGACCACCAAATGGTATCCTAGCAACCTACAGTAGCATCGTTATACATACTGCTATCAAGCCAAATTTATCCTTTTCAATATCTTGGCTTCAAGAGATCAGGGATGAATACAGAGCAAAGGATGAAAATGGTGCATATGAGAAAGACAACATGGGGTTTTAATTTAAGCAGAGGTTATATGGAATGCCTGTGTAAAAGGAACAAAGAACACACTTTTGTGTGAAGGAAAGATACCTTCCGGTGGTAAGGCACTCAGACAATTATGAACCAATTTGCTTTCAGAATACTAATCCTGTGTATATTTTAGCTTGGAATAAATCTTGCAATATGTTGTCTCTTTAATTCCATTTAAATGTTTACATTTAATTGGGGAAGGGTGAGGGGAAATAATTTTTAATTTTTCAAACTTTCTAAATCTTAAAAAAATGTCTAGGTAATTCCACCTATAAATTGTGGCTTCCAAAAAAACCCAGCTGTTATTGTTTCTAATATTAAATCAGATAATTACAGTTCTGTTAATAAACTCTCAAAATTGAGCAGTTCCCTCTTTTTATGCCATAAATTGCTTCTATTCCCCTGTTATATTTAGAATCATTGATCCTGCACGGTCTGGATAATTTACCAATGTGCATAATGATCATGACTGTAAATAGCTTTGTCAAAGAGAGGAAAACTGAAACTATGTGCAGATTAATTACAGGATATTCCCTTTTTCCGTTTTCAGCAAGTATTGGAGAAACCTGCTAAGCATCTAGACCTTACCCACCATAAGGGCTGGACTCTCATGTCCAGAGTAAATTAGCGTGGTTGCACCAGTCCTAGTTGAAATGAGGACCTCTGACCTCGACTAGGGGTTTGGCTGAATGCAACAAAGTTACTGATGATGCAGACAGAACACGACCTCGAGCGGAAGCAGAACCATCTCCAGTAGCAGATGTACTGCCAAGTAAGCAGTATGGTGCAAATATCAGGGCAGTGTGCAAAGCTACTGATCACTGATCATTTTTAACTTATAGTCCAAACGTTATCCTTGCAGAGGATACGCACCACAGGGAATGGATTTACAGAGATATGTTTCATGATATAATAAGCATTTTTGTATGCACCAGAAAATCTGTGTGAAAAAGATTTCCACACGACACCCTGCAGTAGAGGGCTCTTTGGAGACTTAGCTTGGGAAAAGAAAAACCCACACAAGAAACCCAAATCACTAAATTATTCACTTTTTAAAATGTCATAATTGAAGCAAGTTTTTAATCCAAAATTCAGTCTCTCCCTTAATTTTTATTTCTAATTCCTTTTAATGGTCTGTTATGGAACAGGCTGTTTAGCTTCCTATCCTTTGTTATTTATGCAGATGACAGCAATCGTCCATCTTCTCCAAGTATTCTTTCAATCTCTAGTTACCACTGGTAGTACTACTTCATCACATTGGTTGATATCTTCTTTAGCTTCCAAGGAAAGAGTCTGCCATTGGCATATTTTAATCTAGTAGGACAATTTATCCTACTCTATGCAGTTCCAAGTTTACCTTCTACTCTGCCCCCAAATGCCTGTACGTTTATGTAGCCAATCACGGGGTAAAAAAAAACATAATCACCAAAAAAACAGACACGTTGGCTTCTTGTAATCTGGCTGCCTCTATGCAAACTGTATGTTTCTGATTAGTGCTCCCTGAGCAATATATCAAAGGAACACTGGACAAGAAAGAGCCTGAGAGCTGACAGAAAATCTGCCCTCTGTTAGTCTGCAGCCACATTGACTGAGATCTGGAACATATGTGCTGAATATTTGCCTGTGAAAAAAAAATATCTTCAGCAGCTTAGGTTATATCAGCAGGACAACAGGTCAGACCTATTTAAAAATGCCTTAGATATAGTCAATAAGGCAAGTTATAGTTTTCTGCATACACATGAATATATATGAAAAGACATTAAAAGTTTCTGTAGTCTCCTAGACAAAGTGTGTATCTCCAAACATTGTGTGGATTTTCTGAGCATGTCATTTCTGCTTTAATTTATTTTGTTAGTCTCATCTTTGTTAAGAGATGAGCTAAGGACGCAGTAATGCTGTTCACAAGAAAGAGAATATAATCATTGGTAGGAAGATAAAACAGCCTTCAGTTTTACATTCTTCTTGACAAATTCTTAGAGGAAACAGACAAGTCTTCAGAACCATGGGGCAATACAAATGCAGAGAAATTAAACAGGATTCTTAGAAAGGATTCAGAGGAGGCCTTTGAGTTTGTATGTGATACTAAATTAATGTTTCAAGGATATTAACAACTTGGCAGCTAGGTGAGCAGAAGAGTCACTTCAGAGAAATAATATCCAAGAAATGCTGGAGCAATCCAGTTTGATTGATAAGTGTAGGAATTTATGAAGGTGCTATATGAATTGTTGGGTTTTTTTTGTAATAACAAAAGCTGGATTTCGTGATTTGGGTGGTCATTTCTGTATCTAAAGTTCTGTGTTCACTTAGATTATAATTAAATTCTGGGTAAAGTAGTTTCTGACAAATGAAATTCCTGTAAGAATTTGGTGCCATCTCTTAGGCATTTTAACCTTGAGAATTTTTAAGGTGGACAACAAGCACATCTCCTTCAAGACTGTCTTTTGTTTGTATCATGCATCAGAAAAAGTCTGCACTTTATAAATCATATGCAGTAAAGAAAAAGTCCTATCTTTTGTGGGCAGAGTGTGAGGGGAAAAAAAAATAAAGGGGGGGGGGTGTGGAAAGGCAAAACAAGACCCATACAATTTTAGCTGCAATTCTAGTTTGCTTGGCAGAGGAAGTTCCACCCATTGACAGGCAGGCCTTCTGTCATCTGTGTTAAGTGGGTGCATTGCAAGCACCTGGAGCTACAATGAATACTTTCCTTTTTAATTCTTTCTTGTGAAACAGATGGGAAAAAGCACAGCTAGTAGTGTTATGCTGTGTTTAAATATGAGAAGACCATCATTTAGTCTCACTGTTGCCTTTCAGCCTGACACCTATATATTTGGACTCCCAGGTTTTAATCAGTAGAAGCATGTCTGTGTTCAGGAAGCTGTTGTAGGGATCTATTTGTAAAGAACTGGAAAGAGGCCACAAATGACCTACTGCTTATGCAATGGCAGCATACTGATTAGAGGAGATTATAGTTTTCTGAATGCAAAGCTCTAGTTTAATGAGCATTTTAAGGGCAATGCAAGAAATCATGTTATCTCTAAGCTGTATGAAGGTACAGGACAAATAGGGGGATTCACAGATGCACAACTTCAAATGTCAAAAAAGGGATAATTACAGCCTTGAAAAGTTGTTTCTTACACATCTGTCTCTAAGGTTTCCCCTAAAAAAACCCCAACAAAACAACAAAACAGACAAAAGTTTGTAAAGTCGAATTTTTCCAAAGGCTTGAAGGAGAATAAAGTACTTTTGAAGTGACATTAGGAACCTTAAACTGAAAAGATCAACACACGAAAATCCTGCCCAAGAAACCAAAGCACTTGAGATTCTGCGGGGAACTAAGGGTTTCTGGCCACAGGCTCCTAACTGGTAACTTTGTGTATGCAATAGACTAAGTGTTTTTTTCTGAAGTAACAATAACCAGTTTGGGACCCAAAACATAGCCAAAATTAAGAGGTGTGCTCATTTCAAGGTTGGAATATTTCAGCTCTCATCTTTTTTCATAGTGGCGAGGCGTTATAGATGTGATCCAAAAGTTTCTCAAGGAATCAGTAGCCCAGTTTGCAAAGGATGGCTAGAATATCCAACTTAGAGGAGAGCAGGCTGTTTTCCCTTAGCTGTTTCTGTCCTTGCTATCCAGTGAAATGGATAGCAATCCAAGTAAAATGCAGAAGGAGCACTGCTGCACAGCAGTTATGATGGCTGAGGCATAACACTGAGATGCAAAACCCGTACATTTTTAACCTGCACAGTCTGCTGATGGCCTAAAACACAGTTCTCCTGGACAAATGCTCTACCAGTAAGTAACTATGCAAAAAGTACCAGGACACAGGAAAATGCTCCAGGCTCTGATTTCTAGCTTCACAGAGGTACTTTGAGCTATCCCAACTCTTTTTAATTTCCTTTTACCTAAAAGGTCCAAATCAAAGCTCTTTATAGTACTCATAATCTGCTAGTGATCAAAAGGTGCTGAGTGAAATACCCTGATACAACTTCAAACTCATTTCCCAAGAACTCAGGATAATGGGCTGGACCGATGAAGCAAATACATCTTCATCTGGATTATCTTCCAACCCAATATTCTGAAATTAGAAATAAACATAGCAACAGTCAGAATTTCAGAACTATAAAATTAATATAAAAGACTTCCCACTCCTTTTATTCTGTTTTCCCAGTGCTGAAAAGGAAAAAAAAGAAAAAAAGAAAAACAAATAATGACTTTTCAGGTTTCCTTTGGAATCAATAGGAAGGAGAGAGGGATTCTTTTCTTTTTTTATTTTTAATAAGTAAAAGTTAAGATTTCTGTGGAATAAGTAGGTGGGAATTGGTCAATAACAACTGGAATGTTAAAAGCTGTTGGATTTTTCTCTCAAGAAATGAGATATTCAGTTACACATGAGAAAGTTCATCTGTGTCTTAACTTTTCTTTTTAGTATTTAAAAGTATTTTGTTTAAAGTGTTACAGCCCAAGTTTGGTAAAGATGTACACTATATATCATGAGTGGTGCATAGATTAAATAAGCTATTATTTCAAAATGAAAAAAGTTCAATTTTGTATTCAAGTAGACTACTTCAGTATTATTATCTTAAAGGTAAATTTGCAGTATATGTTAATAAATATACAACAAATGTATAGGAACATAGGAACCCATTAAACAATTGAACTGTTAGATCTGGAGTTAATTCATAAAAAGAGGTATGGTGGTAATTCACTGAAGGGAATTTACTTTTTTCAAAGTGCTGAATTCAAATTTGGGAGGTCGTTTCCTAATTACTGGGGTCATGAAAGAAGAATTTAACAAAAAACAGCAGAAGACAACTGATGTTAAGACAAATAATCTCTAAATCAAGAGTTTCTGAAGCTTTATATCTCATCTGGTTTTAAGTAGTTAAGAAAAACTGGTATTCAGTATTCTTCCAGTGCAAAGAAAAGAGATTAATATTTATGAATTATGACTCAGATTAAGATTTATATATTCATTCCACAAAAGTAGGCTTACTGAATCACCATTTCTCCCCTCCTGAATTTCAGGTACCTTTTGCTTGGAAGGAAACTGAATTTAAAAATACATATTGTGCAGTGGGCATACTAAGTTTTAAAACACAACTTCTGATGGCTGAGTGGCAGTGAAAGGCAAATTCCAAGTTCGCAAGTAGATTTTCTCTCAGGAATAATTTCCACTCCACAAACTGAACTTGGAATAACAATGAGAAGAAAATTTTAGAAAGTTTTATGTTATTTCATAGTTTTCCTACTTCTTAAGAACAATGTGTTCTCATTTATCATTATCATCATCATCATCACTAAGTATTTGTGTAAATAGTAGAGCTAAAACCAGGGGACAGAATGAAAAAATGGACTTCTTAGTTCTAGAATAACTTCTTATATTTTCTTTCTGCTGATGTTTTCTCTTACTTTCTGTGCTTTCTTCAGTGTTACAAATTCCTCAATATAAATATCTAAATGCCTGAAATGTTCTATTCTATTCTGACTTATTAAAACATCTTTGACTTCAAGAAGAATGTTACTGTGTAATTACAAGTGTTTAATAAGCTGTATTTTTGTTCACAGTTGTTGAATTTATAAATTTATAATATATATAATACCTATAATATAATAATACCTAATATGTTTCTTAGGTTTTTTATTATTTATCGTGCATGTGCAGAAAATCAGGAGTCCAATGAAGTCCCAAATCTTTGGATTTCCAACACCTTTGAAAAGAAGGCAATATTAAAGCAAGATAAAGATAAGATTTTTGAGAATAATAGAAACTCTGAAAAATAGTTTTATTTTTGCCCTCTGACTTTTTAATTATTTGTTAACAGCTGTGTAGAATATACAGGATATATAATTCTTATAAAAATGTATTGCATGAAAGTCTACTCAGAATTCTTTGTGTAGGGTGTTCAGTTTGGGTCGGGCTTTTCCAATTTATTATTTTTAATATAAATGTTTCACATATATGGAAAGTTTTATGACATCATTTAGTACTGAATGATGGGCATGGTGCTCCATTTTAATGGGCAGTAGTATAACCGAAGTTCAATCACTATGACCAAATAAAAGTGGGTATAAAATAGAAATATATGCAGTGCCAATAAACACAATATAGTAAAGGCTCTTGCAAAATACTGCCCTTTCTTTTCCTTTGCTTTTTATAAAATGGAAATTGTAGCTTTGGGAATCCTGATATATTTTAATGCAGTAAGTCATGTTGCTGTGGACAACTGGTAGGAATGCACAAATAAGAAAGGAAATTGTCATCCTAAACATCATGTCAGTGTCTCAATTAGCTCTGAAATGTTGTGAGTCAGAATGCATCTGTCTGTAATCAGAAGTGTATTTAAAATATTTCATGATCTAACTCTTTCAAAGTGTGATCATATGCAAAATAGTTATTCAGTACAGCTTTTTGTCTGTATAAGAGGTGACCTTTTTCTGGAGAGTTAATGTAATTGAAATTGTTATTAAATAACCCCTCATTTTTAAGATGTTCTAGTTTTAAAAATGTATTAAATTACTGAATAATAAAAAGTAACAATTTTGTTAATGTTTCCAAAATTGTGGGTTTATATTAACTTTCTTTTTCCCATCATCACTGAAACATTTTAATGATATCAAATAAACTAACTCTGTTGTTTTATAAAGCATAATGAAAATGAGAGGAAAACTACATCTCTTGAGGAAAAGTTAGGTAATAAATTAAAATGGGATATCTAGATATTTTACATTGGTGACTACAGCAGCAGGGCAAAGGATCTTTAAAATCTGTTATAAACTGACTATGTGCTAGAGCTTTTCCAGTCAGCAGCATATCCCTGAGTGCAGAATGCAATGCAGAACAACTTACTTTGGAAGGGCTGGATTTTGAACATGGATGTTCTAGGATGGGGTACCCAGATTCGGGGGTCTGAGAATCTGGGTCTGTGCTGGTTTTCCCCCACAGAAAGCATCAGTCACAAATGGATCATCTTCAGACACAGACAGTAGCTGACATGTTATTTGACTTCTGGCACAGTCATAGAATTGAAACATGCTAAAAATACTATTTGAAACAATAATTTTGTTTATTAAAAAAAACCCCACAAAATTAAACTCTCAAATGGAAGAAACACTCCAAACACATAAAAATGTCTGAAAAAAGCTTTTCACTAGAACTTTCCTCATTATTTAAGACAAACTTCAGGCTTAGTCTTTCCTCATTCCTGATAAGGTTAACTGGAAAACAAGCCTCCTATTTGCATAACAATTTCAAGGTTTTAGAGTTGAGTTTAATTTCACATTTAAATAAAAATGAGACTCAACAAATTTTACATAATTACACATAAAAGAAATTTTGAAAGGAGATAGTTTAACCACATAATATTCTGTAACTCTTTATGTAAACAAATACTCTTTTAAAGATACTGCTAACAACTCTCATCGGAGATGTGGAAACTGAATTCTTGGTCATAATTTAAATGCGGGTTTCTTGTATCCTGAGATTTTCGTTATTCAGTTAGATATTTTTCCTTTCCTTCTGAATCTAAAACATGTTTCAGCTTACAATAAGTTTATAAAGATATCTGTTTGTAGGAAAATGTTTACTAATGAAAATGATAAGTTCAAAAATGCAGATCAGTGGCAAGACTTTCTTCCTGAGCAAATCTGCATTTTCAATACTTAAGCCAAGATACTTTGTAAAGTAGGAACCTGAGAATGCAAAGGTAAAAAGAGAATAGTAGGAGGATGCTATTTTGAGACTGATTGCTGGCCAAAGTCTGATGATAATCAGGTTATTGTGTAAAAAAAAAAAAAATTAGATTTGGTGTGATCATTTAAAAGTAAAGCTGATTTATTATGAGTTTCTTCAGGATTGGTTGCCTGAGGAATCTCTTTTGCTATCCATTTCCTTACAAAATTCTGCTTCTGAATCTAGTCCCTCTTAGGCACAATATACCTTTCAACACATGAACTAAAGTAAAGAATTTTGAGTATTCAATCTGTCTGAAAAAAAAAGCCAACCTTGAGATAGTCAAAATATTTATTGAATTTGGAAAGCGATCTCTTACTATCATAATAGCAATTTTGTGTCTAATTGTTATTGATTATCTGATCAATATTAGAAAATTAATCCTTTTTTTCAACACATTTTTTTTGCAATAAATGGACAGAGAATTCCCCTAGATGAACAGTAAATAATCTCACTGCTATTGTATCCGATAAATATAAAGATACATGGGATATAATTTTCTTTGACAGAGGAGTGAATTGAGTGCCTGTCTTTACATAGTTTAAAATAAAATAAATTAAATTAAAAGACATTTTACTATCATCTACTCTTCTACCATTTGGAGTAAAAAAAAAAAAGTTAAAAGCAAAATAAAAGTAGCAACAACAGCATTTTAGGGGAATTTCAAGCATCTTAATTCATGACAGACACATCTCAGAAAGCCTTGCAAATCTGACTCAAAAGCAGATTTAGGCAGAGAAATTAATAATTTCAAGACACCAATGGACAAAGGAGTAGAATAATAAAGATTCTCAGTATTACAGCTTAAGTTTTGGATGTCTTTTAGTACCACTTGCTTCTGCATGCATTCCAAAGACCTATTCTGACTTTAGGTCATAGAAATTTATTTAATGTGTCCATGGTGACATGGCGTGTCAGTGTCACAGCTGGATCCACTTTTTTCTAGTCCTGTATTTTCCCTTTTATGACATAGAGGAGAAGAAATGTGAATAGGGGTTTTTTCCCCTTTTCTCTTCTTAAATATCATACTTCCTAATATTATTGCAATAGCAATGTTTGAAAGTCACAGTAAATGAATGTGATTTCAGTTTTATTTTTGGATCAAAAAGTTGCAGATTATCCAGTTTAGACAAATAATTAATACGTCTTTAAACCTCTTGATGAATAAGAACTGAAAAGGTGTTTATATCTTCAAAGAGCCAGTGGAAAGGCACTTGATATAAATTTGGACACACCTTCATACTATTTTTTTTAAAATTTTGGAATAGTATTTTAAGATATTCCTCTGTTAGGTGTATGTAAACTTTTTGAAATGAAAGTAGTAGAATTTGTGTGGACTCATGTAAAGGCATTTTTTGTTTAATTCACTTTGTACAAACACCCAAGGAGGAGTCAAATTATTCATATGTCTTCCTAGAATTAATTAAGTACATTGTCTGCTTAATGCCAGCATACTTAACTGTATGAACTGGAAGTAAATAGTCAAGTGTTAATCAGTTTTCAATGTGTCTAGCACTGAATTCCTCTTTTCTTTATACAACACAGGAGGTTAAAGAAAAGCCACAATCTCACTAAGAAAGCTGCCTATTAAAACATTATGTAAACATCTTTTATTTAGCCTCATTTATTCCTTCATTCTCAATAATAGGGTGATCTCTCTTCCTCTCTGAGCCTGGCATGTCTTCAAACACAGCAAAGTTTACTTTTTCCAGCATTTTAACTCTTATCCATTTTTGGAAAGAATAACTTTTTCACAGAAGAGTTAGAAGCCAAATATTTTCACTAGGTAAAGAAACTATCTATATTACCCTCAGACTAAAAATCAAAAAAAGTAAAAGCAGACAAACATGAAAAGCATACAAGAGTTTTCACAGAAAATGTATATATTATTCAAGCAGTAAATAAAATGGATCCATATTTTCCCTGGCTCAAGACTTTTGGCCTTGTAAGTATGAGTGGGGTTTTATTCTGCTTGATGGTATTTTCCAATATTTATTTGGAAAGTATAATGGACCCTCTGCTGTTCCCATGCCACATAAGACACAGCTCTTCAACAATATGGAGAAGCTACAAAGCCATAGATACCATTTGTCCCAAAGATGCTCATTTGCTCCACGTGACCTTTCATTATGATAAGCAAAATGATGTGTGCTACTTTCATCTTAAGTTTATCTATTTTAAACAAGGTCCTAGATTCTGGTTTAATTTCCAGTAGCTCTGCCACAAAGATCTATAAGGCATTGTAATTACAAATACGTCTGATTTCTACTGGGGTAGACTTAATTTTCTTCACAGTGGCGGGTATGGAAATGTGCTTTGGATCTGTGGTGAACACAGGGTTGATAACACAGGGATGCTTTTGCTACTGCTGAGCAGTGTTTGCACAGAGTCCAGACCTTTTCTGCTTCTCACAGTGAAGAGGCTGGGGTTGCACAAGGAGCTGGGAGGGGACAGAGCCACAGCAGGTGACCCCAACTGTCCAAAGGGATATCCCGGACCATATGGCATCATGCTCAGCATATAAAGCTTGGCAAGAAGAAGGAAGTGGTAGATATTCAGAGTGATGGCATTTGTCTTCCCAAGTCACTCTTACATGGATGGAGCTCTGCTTTTCTGCAGATGACTGAACACCTGCCTTCCCATGGGAGGTGGTGAATGAATTCCTTGTTTTGCTCTGCTTGCACGTGCACCTTTCGCTTTACCTATTGACTGTCTTTATCTCAGCTCATGAGTTTTCTCACTTTTACCCTTTCTAGTCTCTCCTCCATCCTGCAGTGGAGTGGGAGTGAGTGAGGGTGAGTGAGTGAGTGAGTGAGTGAGTGAGTGAGTGAGTGAGTGAGTGAGTGAGTGAGTGAGTGAGTGAGTGAGTGAGCACTGATGTGGGGCGTCGTAGCTGGCTGGGGTTAAGCCATGACCATAGCTATTACAAATTACTTTTGTACCAGTACACTAAAGACACCAGTGTTGTTCTATACTAGCTAAAACTCCTCTTATTCATTATTTTGGGTGGACATGCAATATAACTGAACGCAAGCACTGACTGTTTCCAGTTGCCAGACTCATCCCCTATTGGCTCCAAAACTGAGGGCTATCCATGTAGCATATAACCGTTATTTCTCTCCATCTCAATTACCTGTTCAAAGTACAAATTGAATAAAGATTGGAATACAGCTGAGTCACATTTTAGCAATTCAGGAACTGTATTTAGTGTTCTGGACATGCACTTTGACCATTACAATCCTAAATTAAGCACTAACTGTCATTACCAGCTCTTGCCAATCTTTGTAATTCAAAAGTAACTGAAAACCCGATCTTTAAGTCAAGAAGATAAATTCAACATCTTTTGTTTCCTTCAAATTAAACTCTAATAATTACTACAAGTAGTTCAGGGGCGGTCTGTCGTATTGATCCCACAGCTTTGTAAAAGTATTTTACACTGACAGTACACAGACCATAGGTTTTTATTTATAAATATCTTAGGGTTTAAAACTAGTTAAAAGAAAAACAAAAAAAAAAGAGAAAAATAAAATTATAAGTAATAACATCAAAGTAAGACTAAACATGCAAAATCAGCATCTCTTACTTTTAAATACTGTTCCTTAACTAAACTAAGTATTATATTAGTGAAACATTGCAGCCCCCAAGGATTATCCTGGCGAATTCTTCCCAGAACAATCCTCAAAACTCAATAGCCTAGTTTAGTTTTAGGCAGCTAATTAAAACAATTAATTTAGCAGTGTACATTCCTTCTACACTTAGTGGAGAAAGCAAGGAGATCACAGTGGGCTGAATAACCTCTGCAAGTGATACAGTTTCTTTCTCCGTTAACCATATTGAGCATAGCAAAACAACATTCATTTATTAAACAATTATTTTGGGTGCTTAATGCTAGTCCTGGTGTCTTCACACAGAAAATAAACACAAGGAATAAAGTAATGGGCGTGGTACAAAGGGCCACTCTCATCACAAAGTCCTTAGACTGTATTATCTCACTTGGAGTTTTTTATTGAAAGTACATCTTTTTCCTATCTGCTGAGAAGTCTTACTGATTACATATTGAAACACAACAGACAGTTAAAACTTTAAAAAAAAAAAAAAGAAACATGTCACAGTTACTTTTGTGACATCGAGAATAAAGAAATTACTAAAAACTCGTAACACCTTCTAGTCAACCCAATCCTTCCAGGAGTTTTTATCACTACAGAGCTTTCTGTTGACTGAACAGAGTCATTATGTAAATCTTTTTTGTAAAAAAGTACCCAGAGACTTTGTTGCTATATGTAAAAAATACTTCCCAACATTTCCTTAGAATTGTTTTTATAAGTGATAAACCCATCACTTTTCCCTTGCAAAAATATATTAAGGACTGAACACTCTTAGCTAAGACTCAGTGTTCTATTAAACAATAATAGTTTGATATGGATTGAGTTACATACAATCTAGTCTATGTTATATGACTCAGAAAAATCTTACTATTTAATTAGATACAGATATTTTGATCAGAAAAGTTCAGAAAAATCTTATCTGGATTTCATGACTGAGGCAGAAATACCTTATCTGTTAGGAAATGAAGACATCACAGTATTGGGGCTTTTTCACTGTGTAATATATTGGTAGGGTCCTTATTTAGGAGACCAAAATCCAACTCATTAAGTTCAATGCTGACACAACAAATTTGAGTTTATGATTTTACAACATAGCATCTAAATGACAGCTTAAAAACACTCCTGAGCAACAGACTTAACAGTACTTTTTTGAACACCCACTTCCTTCCTGACACTGAAAGTCTATTCTGTCAAGAAAATAGGATCATCAAATCACAATCCCAGCCAGCAAAATGGATCCTAGTTCTGTAGCCCAATTTTCATACACTTAGCAGGAACCTGAGGTTTCTCCTATATTTGGCTGTGCCCATTTTCCTGAGCTGCATGGTCCAATAAAGTGGGCCCTTAGAGAAAAATGGTCACATAAACAGTAAATATTTCAGTGGGTTTTACATCAGTCAGGACACAGACCAATGGCATAGACCATATACTGACCAGCTACTCTCCAGTAGCCCATCTTTCAGTCCAGTTTAAATCCAAGATGTATCTAATTCTTGAACTTTAAAACACTACACAATAAACCCCAGTGTGTGGCAAGATGGAAAATTAAAAACATTCCTGATCTGAATCAAAACGGTAATGCAGAATATTATTTATATTTTCATAACATTTGATAACAAATGCAAAGAGAGAAACAATCCAAGGAAAAAAATACCATGATGCTTTTCCAAGGTTTAATACAGAAAGCTGCTTCCGATTGTAAAACTATTTCACAGAGATATTCATCTGCAGCCCTGAGAGAGATGCAGGCATACATGTGGACCAGTATGCACTAGTACGTAGCAGGTTACTAAGTGTAAAAGCACTGCATACACTATGCTGTATAGGTTTTGTGGGACTCAGGTGTCTAGCTAGCCTGGAATTGCAGGTCTTGAACTAAATATCCAGTTTTGGGGTTCTGAACAGCTGGACATCTTAACGCCTTAGTTAAATGTCTGCTTTAACATAACAACTTACGTTTATGAGTGACACGTAAGGTCAGACCTCTGTAGACTATTCTCCCACTGAATTTCAGTTAGAGAGCTTTAGAGGCCCAGATCTCTGATGACTAATAGTCAGGCAAAATCAGTGAAAAATTATAGACTTTTCTATGCAAAATTATACTGATGCTTTCTTGAAAAGCAGTAGCCTACTACACATATTGCTGAGAAAGTTTTATCAGATAAAACACATTTCTGTAATATAGCCTACAGGTCACAGCAGTATTGAAAATGAACAGAGACTATTAGTTGAGGTTTCTTGTTTTGTAAATTATTAATATTTCAATTTTAAGAGGGTTTTTTTTTAATGTTATTGAAATCTTCCTGCCCTGGACCAAGTTTCATAATATCATAAGATAATATATTTGCCTGCCACCTTCATAGGGCCTGGGCTTAAATCTGTCTTGGGTCACAAGTGAAATCATCTAAATGGTCTCAAATTAGCCTTCAGTAGGCATTTGTTCATTTCACAAAAGTAGCATTGTACATAATTTGGCAGCAGAGTGCAATTGTAGAGTACTATTCTCCAAGGAACCAAGAAATGGAATAGAGGGATATTGGAGGCAAGGTTTGCTTTTGGCAGTGGTATTTGGATCAAGGCAATGCAAATGATATCCTAATTTCATGAGAACCACTATCCAGCAAATTAGTTAGCATGATGTAGTTTTCTAAACATTGTTTGACAGTTTCATGCCATTTTGGACACTAACAGTCCAAGATGTCCTTTGATTTATCTTACTTGCAATAGAGAAAAAATTCTATAAGTACTGATTGTACAGGAAAACAACGCTTTTTTTGTTCTGTGTTTGTTTTGAAGTATGATGATAATTAGAACATGGAACAATGAGGCAAGCCGTAATTAGAGGTTCAAATGAAAACAACATCATCAACATCATTCAGCTATACACAGTTAATTCAATTAAATAATTTGCTGACTTTTATGTGACCAGTTTTATCTAGCATAATAAAGAAAATGGAAAAAAAAAAAAGTAGGAGAAAAGTTGTCAAATAAATTAGTTGGTGTAAATTATTCCATTAGTTGTGCTAATAAAGCAAAGAATGTGGTAAATGCCCAATGTTGCATTTCTTATATTTGAAGGGTTATGAGTCACTGAAATTCCACTTAAATGTAATCAAGAGGGGAAAAAAAAAAGTAGCATTTCTGCTTACATAAGCAAATGGTCACTCTTAATTGAACTGAGCATTTTTAGGATAATAGTCTAGTTGTTCAGCAGTTGCACAAAAGATGCTTCAATAAAATTGTTCCATTAGTAGCGTAAGAAATACAAGATAGCAAAGAAATATAAAGCCGATCTTGGTCTGGAAACCTCTCTGAAAAAGGAATCCTATTTTATTTAATACCTATCACTACTTATGCATACTGCTCTGTAAAAACTATTGACCAAGATCAGTCCCTTCAGATTCATACATAAGTAAAATTGTAAGGTTTGCCCCACAATTGCACACAGCAACAGGGAACATCATTGTGTCAGCATTATGTTTTCTGTGTTAGCCTGACTGCTGTAGCCCTCAGCTTCAAGATTTTCCTCCTTACACTCTGCTACACTACCCACGGTGTATTGACCTTGGCTGGACACTGGTTACCCACCAAGCCATTCTGTCACTCCCCTCCTCAGCAGGGGCAGGAGCAGAAAGTAACATGGGAAAAAAATCATGGGTCAAGATAAAAGCAGTTTCACAAAGCAAAAGAAAAATGTAAAACATTTTATTCTCTATTTCTCACCAGCAAGTGATGTCCAGCCACTTCCCAAGAAGCAGGGTTCATCACATATAGCCATTACTCCAGAAGCAAATGTCACAAGTAATGAAAGCCCCTTCCTCTTACTTTCTCTTAGCTTTTATATCTGAGCAGACATTATATGGTATGGAATACTCCTCTGATCATTTTGGGTCAGTTGTCCTGGCTACATCCCCCTCCAAGGTCTTGCCCACCCCCAGCCTGCTGGTGAGGGTGGAATGTTGGAGAGACAGCGCTGAGGCTGTGCCAGCCCTGCTCAGCAGGAGCCAAACACTGGTGTGCTATAAACACCTTTCCAAATACCAGTGCAGAGCGCAGCACTGTGAGGGCTGCTGTGGGAAAATGAAATTCACCTCAACCAGACCCATAGCGATGAGTCCTGCTACGTATGCATGCATACGTATATGCACTTACATTATATAAATATGTAAAATTAAAGCTAACTACTTGAATAAGAAAATATTCCCTCAATGAGAACGTAAAAGATTAAATATTTGAATAGAAATGTTTTGAAATCATAGTCTTGCCCTTTGTGTTACTAAAGACTGTTTTGTTTAGTTTTTAATATTTTGGTTTATTAAACTTTCAAGTAGAAAAAAACAACCCAACCACAACCTAGTGGAATATGAAGAAGTAACCATAAGCACTGAATAATTAAGAAATCAATAAACAATTTCACATTTCTTTGGTGTTCAAATGACCTTCCTGAATTAGAAGCTAAGACAGTGTACGCAATGCAAAATCATTAGGTAGGTAATGTACCAAGTAAATTTGAGTAGGCTGGTAAATTTTGATTTAACTATCTTAACTGCTTTGATAGGTTAACTCTAAAGATCAGTCAGACAGTAGTTCAGCAAAAGCCAAATAAAAGGCAGCAGTTAGAAAGTAATACACATGCAGAGAAAATATCAGTGAGTTGTGGGAGGTAGGTGGTACGAGGATGGCCTGCAATGATTATTCTTTCCGAAATCTGTGATATAACCTCCTACTGCTGAAGACTGAGGTCAGACAAAGCCTAAGGAAAGCCAACAATACTTTTTTTTGATTAATAGAAATACCATCTAGTTCAGAGTTCATGTGAACAGCCAGAAAAATCTTATGTGTCTGGGTCTGAGAAAGGCAGGAAGGAATGTACCTTTGTCCTGCAGCAAGAACAGAACAGCCTCGCTGCGGTCTGAGAAAGGGTCGAACACAGACTTATCACTAGGGAGGATGGAAGAGGAGGTTACAGGTTCTTTTTTTGTGGGGAACCACCAGTCCTTTTATCAGAGGTTCTTTATATGCATCAGTATGCTGTGGATGGGTAACTGCACAACAATTGGAAGAAGATTTTTTTTACTGAGGTCAAAAATGTCTGCCTCTACTGAAAGAATCTTCTCCTCTCACACCATCTACCTGAAGCAGACTTGTTAGGGTCACTCTGCAGAGCAGCCTTCCTGCCTTCTCACTTATATATTCCAGCCCAAATCCAGCCTGCCTGTTCTTCTATAGGTGGGCATAATATTAAAGATTCAGTTCAAGGACTCAGAGGCTCTATAAATTGCTGAGTACCCTTGGCTTGTGGGCACTCTAAGTTCTTCACAAAAAAAATCCAACTCTCCCCCAAGAATACAAATGAAATCACCCCCATTGTCTCACCACGTATGGAAATCCATCATTCACTCTATGCATCAGCTCTTCAAATAACTCAGTGCTCCTCATACACAAAAATAATCTTTCTGAGGTAGTGGCAATAGATTTTTCCTGAGATAAAGGCTAGCACTGAGAACCTGTGTTCACCTTTTATCTGCCCTCTTCGTGACAGTTGTGTTGATGAAGTCTACAAAGCAGCCTGAATTGAAAGTCGACTTGATAATTTGTATCTTGCTCTCTTACCTATCATTATAGTTCATCATTATCTTCTAAAAGATTTTCCATTGCTTCTGAAACAAGTTAAGTCAGCATTCTCTCTCTCTCTCTCTCCCTCTCTCTCTCTCTCCCCCCCTCTCCTTGAGAAGCAGAACAGCTGTCAGTATGACAATCTAACCACAATATGTTACACCCACTTAGGTGTTTGGAGGAAGAACTAAATTAATTTAGCTGTAGTTGATCAAATTTATCTTTATGTTAGTGAAAGTCATTAAGAACCAGAGCAATAAATGAGTAAAGTAGAAAATATCACTAAAAACCCAATGTTATATGAAATTAATCACGAAGATTATAAGGATTTCTAAGGACATTACCTTCATTACTAGCTCTAGGAGTACTGAACATTAACCTTTTTTTTTTTTTCTTACTTTTGCAAGTCAATAAAATATTTTTAGCACATAGGATGTTTCAGAAAGCAGAGTAAACAGAGGCAAAATGGATTACCTACAATATAACTGTTTGGCCTAGGAAGTCTGAGTACAAACCATGTCTGCAAGCTACTCATTACTGAGAACTCCCTCACTGACTATGTAATCCATTTCAATAGAGATTGATTTTATAAGTAATATGCCCCCAAACCTAAATGCCATTTACACCTTTTATTTGGCATCTCTTAAAATTAAAACAAATATTAATATAAGTCATAAATCAAGAACTCAGAAGTCAATAAGAGTTGTCTTCTCATTGCAGAGAAGTAGCTAGAAGCCCCTAAAAACCTAAAAAATTTACTTGAGCTTAAAAGCTTGAAGCTTGCTTAAGAGGTATTGTGAACTTATTTAAACTTAAGTACAATTCTGGGTTAGTCAATCTTTTGTGGAAATGAAATCATTAATTTTTATATTTGTCCCTCAAAAGATGAGAAGTTCAGCAATGTATAAAAATAAACTTGCGTGTAAATGACAAAGTCTGAGTCATGTATCAGATGCAAAAAACTGGAGAGACATGCATGTGAAAATCGGCCAGCAGTTTTTTTCCAACTATGCACAGGATGAAAGTCACAACAGTAGTGCAAATGCATGAGCTGTGTACTCAGGCAGTCAGTTCATAAACAATCTGCTTTGTTGGCAGTATAAGTACGAACATAACAGCAACAAAAAAAAAAGTATAACAAAGCCAGACTGCAGTGGAAGACAAGCTCCTAACCTACTATGGACAGAACAGTGAAAACATTAACACTCCAGCCTCCGCTCACTGTCAGAAATTTTCCTCCAAGACTCTGCCTTATATTTCCACCTTTTGACCACATAATGAGGTTGACTGGAGCAAATTACATTTGACAGGGATTTTTCTCTGACTTTGAAAAATACAGAAAAGGTTACATTATCCACCATGACCCTAGAAATCTTTGATTCTGGCTTTTGACCTAAACTTTTTGATCTCAAAGAGTGATATATTAGGAACACTGGTGAATAGCAAAGTAATGCTATAGGTTAGTACTGCTACCAAATAGGATATTGGCTGGTGTTAATTAGATCTGTGATGACATTTTCTACACTGATGAGGTCCAGCTCCTACGAGAAAAATGTCCATGGATTTTGTTAGAGCATTCACAGTTGCTGTCCAGCTCTCTCCTCTTGATTTCCAAGACATTCAACACATCTGCCATAGCTCAGCTCTATTCATGTGAACGAACCACCGTGTGTCACTTTCCCAACAGGTGACTGAACCTGGACGCTCCAAATCAAGATTTTATTTGGATTTTCAGTGTGAAAACCAGCCAACCTCCATCTTATTCACATATCTTTGCTCACCTTTGTTCCATTGTCTTATAGTCAGTCTGAATAGGTAGACAGCTGACATAGAGGATTTTATAACCTCCTGAAGAGAGAAAGTGTTTAGGGATACAACAGAGGAAATTCTATTGGCTATGAATAGTGTTGTGACTTTTTCAAACTGCCTACCTATAGCATACAGTATCTTTGTTATCAGATCTTTGGACTAGGACTTCTGCCATACACTTGGATTTAAATAACCTGTTTGCCATAACGGTATTAAATTGAGAGATTTCCAGTCTTGTGGTATGTTTCACTGACATTACCTGTGAAAATTAGGTATTTTTAAGCTGAACTCCAGTGCAGCAAGATGATGGGCATCTCTTCTTAGGTGGCTCAAAATTTCTGAGAAAATATTTTACTTTCAATTAAATCATTGTTTATCTTAAAGTTAGGAATTCTGTTGTCATTCACAAGGCCTTCTAAACAGCCAGGATTTAAATAAGTCAAATAAAAACATGATCTATTAACAGCAACAAAATGAATTTGTCATCTCTTTTCATGACTATGAAAAAAACCTGCAAATTACTTTCTTGTCTATTCAAAAAATTCATAATTAACCATACTACTACTCACTTCTAGAAGGCAGGAAGAAAGTCTAACAAAATATTATGGTCTCCACAGACAGAACTTTCATAGAAACCCAGTAGAGAGAAGGGAGAGTCAAAGGACATTATTGATAGTTGCCAGGACTACTAATTCTTCCATAAGACTGGAGAACAAAGAGGAGGTGAGAAGCATTTTTGCTATCAGATACTTATTTAACAATTCTAGCCAAGAGAAATTCTCATTCCCGTCATCTGCTTCTGCTGTGAGAGCGGCTCTGAGAATGAAGCCATGGGGAGGCCTGTTTTGATCAAGTCCCCTGCTTTCCCTTTCAAAGTGAATGAGATAATGCGGCTGTGGAACAGCACCTTTTAATCAGAGCAGTGGGATTCCATTGAAATGTAGTACAATGCAGCTACAAGTCAGTATTTCCCTAAAGCAGGTGTACACTTCTCCCTTTGAAACTGTGAACACAGCCTACGTCCCTGTATCCCAAACCAGGCCTCAGTAGAACCATGCTCAGTATTACCTTCTACTATTTGTCCTTTTGTCTCATTTTCCTTATGTGCAAAAGACATTTAGATATGTGCCAAAAATACCTTTCACTAGCGTAAGTCATACTAATTTTGGATTTGGTCGTTTTGGGGGTTTTTTTGGTAAAAGAGGAAGGCAGGTTGAAAGTTAAATCAATTCCTTGCTTCATTTACCCTTAGAGTTAGTTTCACCTTTATAACTCAGAAGAATACATGGTAGAGGATTGTGTTATCAAGTGGGAGTAGATGTTTTGGGAAAAAATGAACCAGTTGACTGATGTTAACCCCTACATAGGCCTATGCTCTCCGTTGCTTGTTAGTAAATGCTGTACTGTTAGCTATGTTTTTGTGTACACAGCATAACACATTAATTAGCTGGAGCTGATGCAGTTATGGACAGTTTAATGATGCACAGCTTCTGGACGTCTGCCTAGGAATAAGTAGTAGCTACTGACAGAAAACAGAAAAATCCAGAAGTATCTTGTAGCTTGAATTCAACCAGTGCAAAAAGGAATGATGGTCACACTATTCGTCTTAGTCCCTTTTGGGGGGTGAGTTTTAAGATTCCCTTTCAGGGAATGGAAACAGGATGGACCTTTCAGATGTTATGGACTTAAACTCAGGTGGTCTGATTGCCTCTTCTGCCAATTTGTCTTGCACAAGGAAGTTTCACGAGGCATCTTTCTCTGTGAGAAGAGGGTGACTTACTGCACAGCTGGTGACTTCTGCAGTCCCTCAGGTATGAAGCACAAGACTAGTACCAGCAACACGGGCTGCGGCTTGGGACTGCAGAATCAAAGGAATAGAAACTAGTGTGCACCATTTCCATTGTCGTATGAAGGGCAGATCAATAATTTCTCATCTCTGTAGAATGACAAACACCTTGCAGCAGCCTTGCCTGAGTTTCATACCCCCAGCAGCAGAAAATGGTTCTTTACCTAAGAAATTTAACAGTGTAAGATTTTTATCTCGAGAGCTATAAACTCCAGTTGTGCTTTCACTTAAATTTATGGCTGAAAGTTTAGAGACTAATAGAACAGAAAACATGAGTGTCTCAAACTTAAATTAGGGAGCTGGCCTTCACAGCTGGGAGTTCAGAAAAAATCTCTATTCAAACAAGTATAGCAATGACATATATTCTTGTAGTAGGTACTCACCATCTCATTAAATAGAAACTTTAAATGAGCAATAGATTGCAAGAAAAAGTAAGGGAATAAGACAGTGATGTGCAATCACTGCAATATCTTTTTTCAATTCCACACTGAGATTATTGAAAAATAGGAAAGTAGAATACAATTACAGAAAACATAACATAGTTGAATAGTTGTTCCCTGCTTTCTTTATACCTCCCAGATGAAGTAAACTAGAGGTGGACATTGGTGAGATCTTCTTAAGAAATAGGGGGAGTATAAAATCTTTGAAGTCAAATAGGCTGATCCATTCACTACAGCATATAAAACTACACTTCTAGTTAAATGGAAGGATCTGTTGAACGTATTTTATTAGAAAAGCATGAGGAGTGATTGGAGTGGGAATGTATTGAAAATTAAACAAATGGTCTCTCATGAAAATGCAGAATTTTGGACTTTCTTCTGGGATTGTAAGAGCTTAGAAACTTGTATTAGTCAGTGGATGCTTCAGCCCACACATGGGATCTTAGCCTCATCCAGATATTCCATAAAGGAGGAAACTTAACTTGAGATACCAGCTCAGTATACCCACAAGAGACCCACAGGTAACAGCTCTCAGTTTTAAAGATCTGTTTGCCTTGAAGCGGGGTTTAGAAAAGAATACTTCTTTCTTATGAAGCTTCTATTAGAATTTTGTACGTTAAATTAACATTATTCCTTGGGGATTTTTAATTTAAGATTCTACAGACTCTGTATTATGTATTTTTTATTAGATTCCCGGTTTACTTTGCCTTCACTGCACCTCTGAGGCTCAAATGCTAAGACTGTTACTTGAAGCTTCTCTCACAGTGTGATTTTATGGCACAAGTGTAGGAAATAAGAAGAAACATGAAATGAAAAACATTTAGCAGAATAAATCTAAACTATAACAGATGGGAAAGAAACAGGTAAAATTAAATGTAAAAAATATTATGTTTGATTAAAGAAAGGAACTATGTATAATGAAACAAAAAGGGAAAGATTTTTCTGACTGAGCTTTGTACCAAAGTTTCAGCTAGTGACTCTAATCTCATAAACGGGCAAAATTGGAGAGCAATAGATCTAGCATATTTTACATGTATCTTTCAAGATGAAATGAGTTGTCATCTTTGTATGCAGATTTTTTAAAATCAGTTATAAAGAAAATCTAGGCGACTAGCTCAGATCTGGGTGAAAAATTTTAAAGTGACATTAAGACAGATAAATTGTGTCCAAGCCTTTCAAATATATGTTAATGACTAAATAAAGTGGAATATTTAGTGGAAGACATTTTCTGAATATGCTTTGGAGAATCACAGAGTATCCTGGGCAGATATCTAGACTAGAACACATTGAGTCTCAAAATATGATTCAAAATTGAGTGTAATCAGTGAAAAGATCTGAAATAGTATCAGCTTCGGATAAATGACAAGTAAGACTCTTATCTGCTTCAAAAGACATTTAGAAGCATCTTTTCAACTCCCAGTAGAAATTAGTGCTGAGTCCTTCCAGACCTGGTGTTTTTCTAAGGACTTGCATATCTATGTTTTTCTTCCCTTTCCCTCTCCTTTCACAGACAGATTGTCTTAAATTCACTCTCATTCCTCAGCTTTATGCGTTTCGGTGGCTCCCATTCAACCATATCATATCCTTTTTTCTTGTCTTTTCCTTTTTTAATTGAAATTTAAAAATACTAATTTGCTTCTGTTCCTAGACTATTATTATTTTTTTGTTTATTTTACTAATTTTCAAATCAATCTAGGGGAAGTCAAATAATTTCAGCTTGGAGTTACTCCAGCAGTTCCATCATCTCTTAATCACATAATTCCAGTAAGGCCTTTATCTCACTCTTTTATCTATGCAGTAAAGAGCCTTCCCATAGATGTACACACCACGCAGGTTCAGAGAGTTTTTAAATTCCATCACTTATGCTGTCAGTAGGTTTTCCACTTTAGATAGGAAAACAACAGAAATTTCAAACGTATTTAAAAGCAAGTTAATTTCAGGACTTTACTTCTCCAAAGCTAACATCGTTGCATCCAAAGACCATTTCCAGTTAAATTTTAGGACAGACTTAACCCATACACAAACACAGACATGCACGTTTGCGTCCCTCCAGGACACAAACCCACAGTGTAACGGGACCAAGAGGGCAAAGAAATCATGGAATGCAATTTATTTCTAGAAGAGAGTCCAAAAGATAGGCAAGCACAAACCTATTAGCTGAGCTGAAACAAATCATCTGCTTACTGCAGTACAGCAAGGGA
The DNA here is from genome assembly GCA_013398115.1 of Falcunculus frontatus. Classification (NCBI taxonomy): domain Eukaryota; kingdom Metazoa; phylum Chordata; class Aves; order Passeriformes; genus Falcunculus; species Falcunculus frontatus. The sequence continues at coordinate 2,014,435 of VZRV01023440.1, read as the reverse complement.
GCTTTTCAAATACCTACTATTGCTTTATATATTTCTATAGGAATTCCAGGAAATGCAAAGCTGTCCATTTCCAATAAAGTTATACTTTTCATCCCCTCCCCCTTTTATCTTCCCCTCTCCCACCACTTTTTCTGCATATTTCTTTTCTCAAAACAAAAAGGTGTTAACAGCTAATAAATAGGCATTTCCTCTTATTTTTTAAAAAAACTTAATTTTTTTTAATAGCAGCATGAACAATTAAAAATGCTTCCTACACACATGTTTTAGCATATATGGTCTTTTTATTTCTACTAGACAGATCCCAGTACTTTAACACATGGAGACAGATCCCACAGAATGCCATTGTTCACACAGTAATGACGTAAGAGGGGGAAGATATACACAGAGAAGCTTATTTTGAATTATTAGTTAATAAATTGACTTTTAAAATGTGTATAAGAAATGTAGATTTTCAAAAGCAAATGCAGCACTTTAAAAAGCGGCAATTTACTGCCCTGTGATGTCCTCTCTTAATTCAAATAAAACCACAACATTTAAAAATCAGATAAAATTAAGCTTACCATAAAGATAACAGTCCAATATTTGAGTGTAGCTATGCTAGATTACTTGGCTGCGATTTCCAAAAGATATGGCCAACATCAGTAGCTCTAATGTTTCTTTCCATGAGTCAACAGCCGTATATCACAAGGTTTGTTTCACATAGACCAAAGCAATTCAATCCTCTCTGAGGTCTGGTTTAAACCAGTCATCTAGAAAAGAAGGATCCTATAGCCCACTCTGATACTGCTGAAGACACAGAAGAAATTTTTCATGGAGTTGTTAGATCTAGCCAAGAACAGTCATTCATTGAGATAGAACAAAATAGTCACCCAACCTGGGGATTAAACCTCAAAACTGTCAACAGATTTTCATTAATTAGTCATACTCTGATTTGACGATCTTGACAGCATTTCATCTTTTCTGGCTTGACTGAGTAGTGGTTACAAGGTCCCTATATAGTAATTGAATGTCATGTACAGTAGGTTTCATTCAACCAACGAAATGTCACTATTTTTCAATTTTTTTCTGTTACTCAGATAAAAGACTTTAACCAATCTTCTGATATTGATTCTGTAATTACTTTAACATCTCATACCTATCAAGCTGGGGAAACATATTGAAGCCTTCCTCTTAAAGGGTAAACAGGTTTGCATAAACAAGAGTTTTCTCTACATTTTGTGTGAATCTCCCAAAAGATCAGACTTCCCAATTCTGCAGTTTCCATCTCTAAACTAAGCATTAATATCTTAAACATGGACACATTTGTATAAAATGGTTTGCAATGGGTTGCATGTTTTATCTTAGACATAGAATTAATACGTCTTTGGGTCTTGAGTTGCAGGGCAGGATGATTTATTAATTTATTTATTTAGTAGCTCAATAAAACATTCAAAGGGCAAGTCTATGCTTATTACAAGTGGGCAGCTTGTAGAGATTGACATGATCCTAAGGCTTTCAGTACTCAAATTTACTTTGTGTTAGCCACAGGTGTATAAGAACTGCAATTTGTGTAAGCCCCAAGAGAACTAATTATATGTTAAGAAGAATGCACATTTTACTATGTAGCATACAATACAAGAAAATTACCATGCATCAGGTTTTTGAGAGACAGAACTTTAGGCAGGTAATAGGTATAGTTGTGCACAGATTTATTCTGAAATGAATTCCCTTGAAGGCTTATCAAAAGTAATACTTTTTTCATTTAAATATATCTTCTTTACAGTGTAGAGTTTTGCCTCTGAAAATGCTCTGAATCCAACTACTGTATGAAGGTCTTTTACAAAAGTCTCAAGCTTCAATAGACAATTAATGTTGTTTATTTTGCTGGCAATAGGGAAAGATTAATTTTACAAGAAAGCAACAGTTCTTTATTGCAAAGCCAGTGTCCAATGACATCAAGAGAAACCAACTATTTGAAATATCTTCATGTACATAATTATTACATAATGTCATATTACAGTAACAAATGAGATGAAAATTTGTCCATGCTTGTGGTGGATTGACCTTGGCTGGATTCCAGGTGTTCTCCAAGCTGCTCTATCACTCCTCTCCTCAGCAGGACAGGAGAGGGAGAGAATAAGATAGAAAAATACCCTCATGGGTCAAGATAAAGGCAGTTTAATACAGCAAAAGCAGACAAAAATAAAAAATTTATTTTCTATTTCCGAGCAGGCAATGTCCAGACATTTCCCAGGAAACAGGTCTTCAGTAGACATGGAAGTTGCCCTGGAAGACAGACATTAAAATAGCAAAAGCTCCTACCCCTTTCTACCCTTTCCTCTTAGATTTGGTTGCTGAACAGACATCACATGGTACAGAATATCCCTTCAGTCAATTTGGATCAGCTGTTCTGGCCATTTCCCCTTCCAAGATCTTGCCCACCAACAACCTACTGGTATGACGGTGAAGTGTTGGAGAGATAGTACTGTGCCAGCACTTCTCAGCAGTAGCCAAAAAAACTGGTGTGTTACCAACACCTTTCTGGCTACCACTACAGAGCACAGCACTGTTATGTCTCCTGTGAGGAACATTAACTCCATCTCAGACAGACCCAATACAAAATTCATGTGGTCATCACTGCTATAAATAAGTATAATTTAAATGTATGATAATCGTGGCCTTAGGAACCAATATTGTACAACACTGAATTTGTTAGCAGTCTTCCATCTTTTTCTTGAATTTTGTATTGATGTGTGGGTAAAGGTATATTTGTTATTCTATGGAAGATCTGAACTAGAGAACTCAGAAAGATTTGGCTACTTTCACTGAAAGTCTGTGAGTGATGTGGAGATAGCATGTAGAAGCTCAGGATGGAAGCAAAAATGTATAATATGGTCCATTGTATTGGAGATAAATGAAGGAAAAAACATGTCAGTTTAAAAATAGCCTGCTTGTCAGAAAATGTTTTCATGAAACTGTTTCAGAACAAGAGTGTTAATATGTTCTGAGAGCAGACACCAACCTGGATGTGTTATACAATAGGAAGATGATCTAAGGTTTTGGAAATGCACATTATGATGGAGCAAGGAGAGAGAAATCTGAATTGAGCTCTTGGGCTTGCAAAAACACCAAAAGGTTTTCATGTCATTCAAATATGTTCACAGAGTTCATGTCAGTCTGTTCTAGTGTCCTGTCTGAAATGCTACAGTGGCTATAAAATCCATGGCAATCACAAGTCCACTGTTCGAGCCTAAGGCCTTCTACAGAATGCCATTGTCAGAGGGGCTAGACAGATAATCTCTTTCTATCCCATAAAATCAAGGTTTAGCTGACAGCATGTTTTATTTGTCACTATATTTTTACTGAGGATGTCCTCTAGGTTCATTTAGTAACAAATCTAGCTCAGATTTTCTTATTAGGAAGTTGTCTGTGTTCTGAGAAACACTGAATACTAAAATGCAGCCTATAAATATAGGATTACTTGTGGCTGCTGTTGAATAAAAATTGGTCATTCTGATGCTTGTCTTAAAAACCAGAACTAAAGCTAAGAAAGTTCATTTTGGAAGGTACTCTGATTAAGAGACTGACATTAAGACCAGCAGTATCTGGCTATCTATAAATCTGATGGTGTTGTAGCTGGTGATGACTGGAACTGATTTTAAATACAGGGTCTTTAATCAGAGGTAAATACAGTAACTAAAAATATCCAGTCAGAAATCTGAGGAAATTACGTACTAACTTTCACATGCCTTTTCCGGTCTATCCTTCTCCTGAACATACTGAGTTCATGTGAAAACCAGAAAATTTTTCCAGGGTTTAAAAGAGACCAGGTCATGCGTTCAAGTAATATAACAATAATCTCCCTGGCCTTTTTTTGTGGCTGAAGTTATTATTCTCATTTTCTACATCTGTCAGGACGGATGTATAAAGAAAAAATGTACCTGTGCCCCATCACAGCTCTGTTCTGTCTTCTGGAACAAAATTTGTCATCATTCTATGACTCTGTGAAGTCCTAGAAATGGTGTAACTGAAGATGTCCCATCTTCATCTTCTTATGAGGAGAGGCTGAGGGAGTTGGGCCTGTTCAGCCTTGAGAAGAGATGACTGAGAGGGGACCTCATCAATGTCTCCAAGTAACTGAAGGGAGGGTGTCAGGAGGATGAAGCCAGGATCTTCTCCATGGTGCCAGGCAATAGGGCAAGAGGCAATGGGTAGAAACTGGTGCACAGGAAGTTCTACCCGAATATGAGGAAGAACTTCCTTACTGTGCAGTGACAGCACTGGAACAGATTGTCCAGAGAGGCTGTGGAGTCTCCCTCGCTGGAGAGATTCAAGAACTGTTGGAATGCAATCGTGTGCCATGTGCTCTAGGATGACCCTGCTTGAGCGGGGAGATGACTCACTGTGGTCCAAACTTACCCATTCTGTGATTCTTTTTCCTCACCTGCATTTATAAATATGATTAATGAGGCTGATCTTTGGCATGCCTAATCCCTAGTCCATCAGCAGATACTGGGAATACCCTCCCTCTGATTCTGCAGTTTCTACCTTATTTATTCGAATCAGACACTTGCTGTGGCAGAGCAATAAGCAAATGTCTTCAGAGAAAATTGAAAAAATCCTAGGAATCTTTCAAGGATTAGAGAGACTAGTAAAATGACATGTCATTTGTGTTTCACCCCCCTAAGTGATTTTGAGCTTTCATGGTGGATTCACCTAAGTGAGCCTAAGTCACATCGTCTTGAGCTGTGCATCATTCTGCGGTTTCACAGTTTGAGGATTGATGCAAACATTTTCTTCAGTACACTGAGATATTCATCTACAATATGTCACTTATTAGCCCCAGGTTAAAACCAAAACAAATGTTTAAAACAAAAACGCACATATCTAAGTTTCCCAGGATTTCTGATATCAAGCTTCCTGCTTTGATGCAAGCAGCTAAAAGGCTGAGTTCCTGAATATATAGGCTAAACTTATGTTTTGGTCAGCTTGGTACCATTCAAAACACAGAAACTGAAATTTCATAGGTATCATAGCAAACCAGAAAAGTCCAATCTAAAAATTAAAGATGAAGTCACAGTTTCTATCAAATAATTCCATTAGAAGGGTTTTGCTTCAGTTTTCTGAGTTAATTAAGAGCTCTAACTGTTTTTCCTTATATATCTTTATATAGTGATGTGACATACAGTTTCTAAGAATAGTTGCTTGTGAGCCATTTGTTGAGTACTTGAAATTCAAAACAGGAATCATACTGAATTGAAGTTATATTGACACTGCTGTTTTTGCCTGATTGGAAATGTGAATTATGTTAGTGAACTCACTTTACATGACTATCCTCTTCTATTAGCTTAGTATTATGTATTTCCACAAAAACTGACAGAAAATGTCATACTTATAGATAGAGAAGACATATTACAAAGGAAAAACATAGGCACTGCTGAAGCCAATCTGCTTCTTAAAACTGGTATCTGTTACTGTCCCAAAGTTTTCATTTTTTAGCTGCAGCATCGCCCATACTGCACACAGTTCCAGTTACAGATGCAGGATTCAAAAAGCATCTGAAAACAAAAGGAGAAAAAGAGACAAGCAACAGCAGAAACTTTTTTTCTAACATCTTACATATCAACGTTTCATTTCAGCATTGTAAAATAATGCTTTGCATCTTGTGAAGTTGATATCTGTAATTGTTGTTTCAGTGGGTGCTCACAAAAGAGACTCTACTGAATGAAGGCTGATATTAATTGCTTTTCTGCATTCTTTCTGGGGATAAAACATGGACTTCAGCCTTTTCCAAATACGGAAGGAGATCACAGTTTTTCTGTAATATAAAGTTGATGACTTTCATACTGTAATCCAGTAGAGGCTGAGCTGAACCATCAAATTCACTTTGATTGTAATCCCAAACACTTCAAATCCAGTTCTCTATAAAGGAAACTTAAATACAATAAGTCAGTCAAGATCTCCAGGTCTTCATTGTGTTGTTAGAGGTCTACAAAACAAAAAATTAAAAAAGTTAAAGAGAATATACGATGGTTTTAGCAGGTAAGAATTAATTTGAATATGTGGTTGAAAAACATTACAAATATTTTGTAAGTTTTTTCTGTTTTTCACTTTACACAACAGACAATAAACATTCAGCATCTTTTTCATTGTTTGCTCCTATTGAATTCTTTTTTTATTTCTGCAAACACATGAGCTGTTAGTTAACATTTTACATTGATATCCCTAATTACACTGTTCTGATCAGCATGTAATTATTCTGTGTATAAATGCAAATATGGTTTTCTGACATTCAACTTCATGCACTGGTAAAGTTAAAGCAGCTATTTATTTACAATAGCATGACACACATAATGCCAGGAAATCTAAATCACACTCAAGTTCAATATTCACTAAATGTTCAGGAGTAGAGGGTAATTCAAGGTGTTGCTGTATACTCCTTCAGCAGGAAATACAGTAAATATTATTAATGATTGTGAGACAATCGGTTAGACATAATTTAAATTTCCAAACTTAAGATATCCCAAGGCATAAAAACCTGAATTTTTAATAGGGCGCTTGAGAGCTTGCTATTATGAATGCTGAAGGTTCACTTAGAACATGTGAAGGTCACTGAAATTCAGAACTACATATACTTGTCAAAAGGTTTTTTGGTCATTATATAACATTTAAAAATAGTTTTATTCTACTCCCAAAATATCTACCAGTATTAGATTTATGATCTGGAAATTCTAGGATTCTACAGAAAAAACCAAAGAATAAATCACCAGTAAGTCAACAGCATGTTTGTGTTCAGGTTTCCCTGTTTCTTTGTATTTCAATTGCACTGAGTTTTAAAGTATATTTTAAGAGTTTTTAAGATTTAGGAGTTTTTATTTTCTCCATGCCTTTTGTGCCAGTCTAATTTATTTAAATCCAGCTGCCCTCTTTCCATTCACCAACTCATAAGGATGCCTAAATTAAGGATCATAATCCTTAAAGTCTTATTTTTCTCTACTTCATTCTTACTGGGAAAACAAACAAAAAAAAGGAAACAAAAAGAAAATTAAAAAAGGAAAAAATAGTACAAACAAAACCCTTCCTGATGATTTCATATGTATGAAAACAGAGAACTTTCCTAGTCTGTCTGGAAGGGGTGTTCAAGATGAACTAAAGTGGTGAAAAGGAGGTGAGTCACTGCATTGTGTTTCATATTCTTAATTTTTTGCCTTCATACACCAGTAATTTGACTGAGAAGTTAACTTCAGTGACACCATCTACTCCAAAAAGAAGAAAAGTGTATCTAATTCCTCCTCTCTGCTCTCAAATTCCACCTCTCTGCTCTCATCTTTACAATGAGAAGAGGAAGAGAGCATATATTAGAATTTAGTTCAAAAGTAGTAGCTCATGTCCCTGAGTTCAACAAAGGCACCCAGAACTCTTAGTTCAATAGAAATTTGCACAAATAACGTAGTTCACTCACATTTCGAACTGGACAACAGCCTTTTATGTATAACTCTAAGGAGGTTCCCCTTTCGCAGTCTCCCTGCCTCCATGGCATCATGAAAAGTTTTGGTGCCTTGAGAAAGATCATTATTTCTTTTATATGGTTCTTTAGAACTAACTGTGTCTGTTGGTTCTTCACAAAGTATTGAGCTGAACAGTAGGGAGAATCAGCAGCAATTCTGTCCATCCTAATGAATTAAAAGAATCCACAGAACTCATCCCTGCTCTGGAATTCAATCATTTCTTCTATTGAAAGTGAGAACATTTTCTCTTGAAAGGTGTAGTCTGGGACATTTATGTGAGGTCTATATTTGGAAGTTAGAAGAGACCCAGGGTCATTCCTAAAAAGCAGTGGCCATTTTCCCTCAGTTTAGAGAGCAAGAGCTTAGCAGTTCAGACTTCAGCATTTCCAAGGCACTTTTCCCTTTTTTCCAGAGAACACTCATGTACTGCTTTAATTCACTAGCTGGCTGTGACACTCTGGGCCAGATGAAATTATCTGAAAAAAAAGTGTGAATCTTTCCAATGAGCAATGTGACACAATTATTTTGGAAAATATTCTGGAGTACATAGACTACCCAAAATAGACTGTGATAGCCAAATGCAATCCATCAAGTATGATTATGGTTCCAAATAAGAGCAAAGAAAAAGTATTTGGCAGCCTTGGAAATGGTAGAAAGGGATTTCTTGGTGTGTTGTCTGTAAGAAAAATGTGGAAAATCAGCCTTGTAACTGTCTTCACCTTGTGAGTTCCTCCTCTTATGAATTAGTAGTAATTATTTCTATAGACATCATTTATTTCTTTGTTGCTTTATAATCTCTCAGAATGTAAGGCAGTCTAACTAGTAATAATAATTACAGCATTAGGTCTCTGCCTCTCTTTCTTTCTCTCTCTCTCTCTTCTTACAACTGTCATGTCAGTGATACAACTTCAATAATGAACTTTATTACCTTAATATTACTTATTTTGCAAAGACTGCTATACAAACATACAAGCTAGGGAAGACAGAATTAAATCACCTCAAAGAATTTTTCAATCTTTTCTCAAGACTGATACTTTTTCTTTTCTTTTTTCAAAAACAATCTAAGCAAATTAGTTGAAATTGCTGAATATCTATGTGAGACCTTCCCAGCTTCAGTATTGAACAAGAAAACAAACCCATTATTTTATAATCCTGCACAGAAGAGTATTAAGACATACCAATCATGCAACTATTTTTGGAAGGCAGGAATATAATTTTTGTCATGCTGAGGTGTCACTTTAGGGCCAGATTTTTCAATTGCAATATGTATTTTCAAGGTACTTGGTATTCATCTGCTCTGCCTATATGGTTGAACATCAGCATCAGGAAAATTGGAGGGGCAGTCCAAAAATCCACCTTATGAGCTACCTGCTGACCAAAAGAAAATCATTAAGGCCAAGACAAGAGTAGGATCTATCATTCTACCTCTTTCTGGAAATGACTTTCATGCTAAGGCCTAGAAGCCTCTTCAGAAGATGCCATACTGTGACTAGAGCAAAAGAATAACCTAGAGGCCTATTAAAAGTGCCTGTTTAGGAAATGGTACTCTCTTTAATTTCTATATCCTGCCTCAGGATTTTTTTATTTCTTTAATATTTAAAAATAAACCCAGTACTATTAGGACGTATTTTAAAGCTTTATGCTTTGTTTACTCATGATTGTTGTCCTTTTGTTACTTTTCATATCTAGTGCAATGAATCTTTCAAAATGTCTCTGCATTTTGCAGAGTGGCATTATTTTATCACTTTTACCTCTTCCTTTTTCCAGTACTTTCTGGTGCATACTGTCCTGTGTTTGATACTGCCATATCCTTCTCAGATGGCTGGAGGATACATTTTTATAGGCATTTAGGCTAAAGAAAATATTAATACATTACGTGGGAGATGGGAGCAACCAGCACAGTTATGTTTTCTTTGCTTTTAATAAATGGCTTCTGCTCAATTTCTTGGGCATGACCATATCTGTAATTTGACTAAATACAGTTAATATATTTACTTATGCTATCTGAGACACACAGTGCCATAATGTATACCAAAAAATTCTAGTGAGCCACGTGTCTAAAGTACGTAGGACTGATTTGGCCAAAGGAGGACATCTTCATCTTAACCGACCTTCAAAAGCTCCCTTATTTAGCCTTGCGGAAGAAATGGACACTTTTAAATCCTAATTCATTATATTCTAAGGTATAGAGTAACACCTAGATCAGCTTGGTAACTCAGCCTAAACACGTCCTGAGACTGGTCTTGGTTTGTTTTTTTTTCTCCCTCATATTATTTTAAAGAAGCCACACATCACAGGCTTCTCTGTGCATCTTTACAGTGTCCATGCCTACATCCATAAATAGAAAAAGCTCCAGCCATAGCTTCTGGAGCTGGTTCTTTGGCTGGAGGATGCCAAGTACTCAGGCTTGAGTGTGTGCAGAAATGCTCTAGCAGTTGAGGGAATCAAGCCTAGAGAAACCTGCACAACTCTGGCAGCAGCTGACCCAGATGGATTCTGACAGTTTATGGTTTCTGAGTTAGGAGACCTCAGATTACCCACCTCTCATTTTAGGTACAAAAGTCATTCTGCTTGCCCTTTATATGCTCCCAAAAAACCTGATCAGAGAAACCATAAAGCTCATCTTAAAGTGCTAGACAAGGTACAACTGATTTCACTATCCCAAAACAATGTATTTTTGTGGGGGGACTCTCGCATCTTTGATCAAAAGCATACTGCTTTTCATTTGCAAAGTGCTCTGAATTACCCTCCTCTCCAAACAGCATGGAAGAAAGGAAGCTTTAGCAGCTACCAAGCCAGTATTCACTTTTAAATTTATTATTTGCAGATCATGGAACCAGCAGATGTTGATAACTCTGTTAGAGACCTCACAGGAAATAGTTCAAAAGTTTAAAAGCTCAAAGTGGGTTTACTGAAAGGAAAAAATATACAATTAGAGTATTATTACAACTCAGTTGTTCCAATATTTTATTTCACAGCTTCTATGACCTAACTATTTGTGGTTTACTTAGAGAAACTTGTGTTCACAGACCATTGGCTGCATGGCCTGGGACAGCCACTCAGAAATCATGATGCCCTTTATGCTGAACTAGTTTACACATGAAGACATTAAGACACGTTTGGGAGTGAAATAGGTCCAGCCAGGATCAGTAAAGGAGTCTGAGATGTAAGCAGAATTTATGCGTAATAAAACCATGGAAATGGTTAAATTATTTGGTCAGGGAAAGAGGAATATTGAAAGGAAACTGAATCAGGTTATTGATACAACATAAAACATAAGTGAAAAAAAAGAAAAGACAGTTACTGTAATCTGGCTTGTCTCGCAGTGTATTAAAACACCACAACATCATAATAAAAAGAAAATAGAAGAAAAATATGCATTGTTTTATAAAATATTCTTCTACACCAAATAGACTTAGCAAAGATAATTAGTCCTGAAGAAAATCACAAAAGAACTGGTTTCAACTAGGTCTTAAAAAAACAGACAGATAATTTTAAACCCACTAATAATATTTTTAACTATAGTAGATGAGATAATGGTAAGGCTAATCAGATGTCTCTTTGTGGGTTATACTCTGATACCAGGCCGCAGTCAGGAAGGAATTATTTGTATCCTGTGTAAACTGTAATTTAATGCAGCTGGTTACATGTCCTGTGGAGGAAGCTTCTGCTACAACATTAGGTGAAGGCAGTACTAAAATCACTCCTTTGTACAGTGACTGTGAGCTAGAATAACCAATCTTAGCAGTGACATCTAAATTTAGTTATGGGTGAGACAGTTAAACACATTATTGAAGATAACAGTGTAGATTATTTTTCCTTGAAAATTTCACTATGTTACTTACAAAAAATGTTACAAGAGAAATTGTTTTAATTTTACTTTGCTTAACTTTTATGTCTTAAATTTAGACTTTTCTATAAAACTTGTAGAAAAACGGTAAAATGCAAAGTCGCTATGGAGAAGCCACATAAAACAGGAAGGATTTGGGGCCTATGCACATTTTTGTCTTGCACTCATTATAAAATCATGATTTCTTGGGATTTCTTATAAATATGATAAAAGCAATAGTGGCATTAAAATGCTATGTTGATAACATGCAAAAAATTCTCAAAACTGAACTGGTGCTGAAAGGTAGGATTTCCACACAGTTTTTCTTTGATTAGGTTATGTTGTAAGTCAGATTCTAGAAATCCGGGTTATTTATCCTTTTAATTGAGGTTGTCTTTCAAGCTGTCAAATTTATAACCATTCCTATTAATTAGCTTTGCTTTTTCTCTCACTGCTGAAAAAGAAGTTATTTTTACCACCTTCCGGGTAAAAAAAACAGTGATCCCCATCTTTTTGCAATTTTGCAAATTTCAATATAACAGGCTGTACAGATACAATCATCAAAAAATGCTTAGTACCTTTCTCTGGCGCATGAAAGACTGGTCTTGACATGCTACTGGTCTGCAGAATAACAAAATCTTTGTCAAAGCTTTCAACAAAATGTGTGTCCCTCTTTTAACAAATGGAGAAACTGAAGCACAGGGTGGTGAAATGACTTGCCAAGGTAACCAGATAGACCGATGTCAGGAATGTTCCTGGAGGTCAGGCCTCCCGGGTACTGCTCCTCTGGGATATGCACTTACAGTTGTCTTTGATCAGAAGATAAAGTTGTCTGACAGCTGGTCCTATTGAACATGAATTTTCAACCCTGTGTTGGACAGCAGACATTTGTAAAGACATAGTTACTTCATTGCACTTCAGTCACAACAGAGTTACACAGGTATGGGTATAATCACCTGAAAAGAAAAGTTAAAATTAGGTTCCTAGAGGTAGTTTCACGGTCTATGAAGACGGTGTTTAGTAACTATTTAAAAGTCTTTGTTTTGCAAAGTAAGTCAGCAGTTACTATGCTTAAATATACAAGTTACTATGCTTGTATATATTCTGTGTCACTTAGGCAAAATATGTGGAAAACATAGTGAGTCAGACTGGGACTTCTCCTTTGCAAGGAGAAACATGAGAATCAGAATATATGTGCAACACATATTGCTTTTTCTGAACAGCTCCATAAATATGCATCTATTTAAAACCATGGGGAGAAAGCTTAGCCCAGATCAGCTTCAGATCAGACTTTCGTGCCGTGTACTGAGCATCTTGGGATGAAAATATTTCTGTGGAAAAAGCTGCTCTATCTCAGCAGTAAGTCTCCTAGCTACAAAGTATTTTCTATTTTCTTCTTGGGAGTGGGGGCAGGGAGGGGGGAATTCTGTTTCTTCCATTCCCGTACTCAAATTATTTTGCAATAGACAAATTTACATAAAAATATGTGGACTGGAGTTAAAGCAATTCCACTGGCGTTGTGTGACCACTGACCACAGTGGGATCACGGTGTGACCTAACGTGACATTATGATCCCCTCTACAGCAAACAAATATAACATCACAAATGTAAGTAGTTAGAACCAGGAAAAGCAGAAGCAGTCACATCTACCAAGGGAAAATTTTATCTAATATTTTTCATGGGCGATGAGATACAGCAGCCTGAACAGAGGTACTCTATGCTCTTACAGACACCCTAAAAATTTATCTGGCCTGCTGATGTCCCTTCAAAACATGGGAGTCACTTTTATGCCCTGTGTCATACCTGCCACTCCTGTGTGAATGTTTTATACACTGCATGGCATCTAAAATGACACCAGTTACCCATGTTAGGCACCTGAATTGCTTGTCATATTTCTGTGCAGAGCCCTGGAGAACATGCAGTCAAAATATATGGAGCAAAAAAAATCTATCTACATTTAATGTGGAGTTCAGTAAGTAAGGCTGCATCTAAATTGCTTGGTAAGTGTCTCTGTGGCAGGCTGGCAAGTCCTGATCCCCTTATCATTCAAGTCAGAGACCTCTTAGCAGTGCAAAGTGGCAGCTTTTCAGTCTGCACACTCGTTTCCTTTCCACAAAAGAAATTGTTAATTTTTTCGAAGAGATATATTTCCAAATTTTTCCAAGAAAGGTTTGAGCAAAATGTCTTTTTACTTCATGCTGAGAATGTGGCAACTGAAGTAGACTTCATAACCCAGTTCAAGTTTTAAGAAAACTGTAGGAAAAAGGTGAGCAATAAGACTTGCTTGTGTGTAACATGCATGAAATTGGTATTCATTATGGCAGACTGACTGTTGCACAAAAAGACACTGATCTAATATGTGTCAGGCCATAATACAGAGAATGGAAGACTGCTTGCACTTTCCTCTTCATGGCTGCTTTCTCAGTACTTTCAATCAGATTTTCTGGCAGCAACTTAGGCAGCAATAAAAGTATGACACGAATTTCTCTTCATTTCAAACTGTTACAATAACAGATTAAAATTCCATACTTTGTCAGCAGCCAAATAAGGCAGATAAACCTTGGTAGTGTGAAAACACTGCAAGGTCTGTGAACACTAGACTAAGTAAACTATAAAATACATATTCTAAATAAAGGTAATTCATCAGTTAAGTGTAGCATGCATTTTATGTAAACATTAATTTCAGGTTGTTTAGATAAATCACAAACTTCAACATATTTATGAGCATGCAATTTCAAGACAAATATGAAATTAAAAAATTTAAATGAAGTCTATTAGGCCTAGCAAAGGTTAATTGATGGATTTATCATATGATGCTAATATGCACCAAGAAATAATACATCAAATATTAATGAATCCAATTCATATTATAAGGTGCTACATTTATTCTAATTTACTAGTGCAGTAAATCTTGAACCCCAACAGGAAATCGTGCTTCCTTTGTGTATCTTTGTTAATCAAGTTCGGGTTTATGCTGATCAAAACAATCAAAAAAACATCAATCAGAAGTCCAGCAGAGTTCAACCATCAAGAAGATAGGCATATAAGCAGCTATTAAATTACTTAAATGCCAATTACATCAAAAGTTTTTTTCCTATATGTTGACACTATACTGTTAAACTCTTTTCATTTGTTCCTTGTGCAGACACTAAATATCACAGGAAAACAATTTTTAAAAAAAAGAAAAATGAAAGAAAAAGCATGTGCTTAAAACTGAACTTATTCTATTTTTTATTGAAATTCCCAGATGGCATAAACACATATAATGTTTAATCCTCTTTTGATTTACAATCAGTTTTTACATTAACCAAGGAAAATTAAAAAACAATAATAATAATTGTACTATATAAATAATACTTTATATTACATCCTGTATATTAAATAATACATACATGTTATTTTTAGATTCTTTCTCTGTGAAAGACTTTATCCTGTGAGCTGCAAAAAATAATGCATTATCTGAAAAACATTATTCTTGGCATATCTGTATTCTCTCTTAGAGCACAGGTTCACATTAGGACTATGTTACAGCAGTTGAACAAATTTTCTAATCTTAGTAATAGGGCAAGGCGGAGAACAACAATTCTCGTTTACAAATATTTTCAATATTTAACAATGGACTAGAAACTAGATATTTTGTTTGTTTGTTTGTTTTTAAACAAAAATGTGCCCAACTACATGTTTTTAAAGGACAAAGAATCAGTTTAGTTTTACATGCTTCTGGTTTTCTGTCTTCCACCAGCTGGGTTTCTATCTTTACCTCATTTTGTCATAAATGACTGGAAAGCTTGGGAATTGAGGCTCACATTATTAAAACTTTCCCACACTCTTTTTTCCCCACCTATGTTAGGACCCAAATGACAGAATGTGTTATAAAGAAATAAACTGAGGCGAAAATATTCTGAGTACTGGTTATAGTCTTTGTCTTAAAACCAAATAAACCATGCAAACAGTAGAAAGTTTCTTAATGAAACTTTTAAATAATTTATAGAGTTTCAATATCAAAAAAATTCTCTCAAAAGCATTTAATGTAAAATAAGCGAATGATAACATAGGTGCAAAAAGAGAAGTTCCTTGATATTATTCACTGAAAAAAATCATTTGGTGAACTTTCCAGTGAATTTTCCAATTCCCTTAATATTCATATAACCTTGTCATTCAGATAAGTATTTCAACTTTCATTCAGGACAACATTACATATATTTTTCTTCCCTTTTTCCCAAGAGATTAAAAACTTGGAACATACTGAGTAGTTTATCTGCACAAGTTCTTAAGTATTTTAACAGATAGGGCTCATACAGAATGGGAAACAAGTTCTTCCAACACCTTATGGTAATTTATGTACAGTCTATTATATTTACCCAGAAGTTTTGGAGTAACTTCAGCAACGTGAGTCTGACAATATAATATGAAAATCCCTTGATTCACTGCTGAACTAAAATCACCTATGGGTGATTCTTTCCTTATGAAAGGAATATCTTCATGACATTGGTTTCCCAAGGTTCACTTGGAAAGGCAGCATTTTCAAATTGCCCAACATTTATATGTAATAAAAAGTTTGCTTGAATTTCTTTTCTCTTGGTTCATATCCAAGTGGGACAGAAGGATTTCTTTTTATCAAGATGCTTCCCGAGGTGTTTATGCAGCAAGAGTTAATACACTATTTCTTGTTTCCTGCATAGTGAAATTCTAAAGTATGTATAATCGTGGCTCAGCTTTTCTTTTGAAATTGCAGAAGCTTGTTTTTGTTTATTATCTGCCTTGAGTCTGTATAACAGACAGTCCAGGCCATACAACAGTTTGTTTTCCAGTCTGCTTAGATGATGTAGTGTTATCTGCAGTTGTTTGTTTATTTGTATTTCATCTTTAGGAGAAGCTGATACGCATAAGACAGCTCCATTTTGATAAAACCATTTTATTACAGCTTGGCATTTCTGTCTTAGTTTCTTCTTGTGCTTTCTCTCTTTGTTCCACAAAAACTATAGGAAGCCTGGCCCGGCCTTAACGTTACTTTAGTGTTATGTATGCAATGCTTCTTACTATTTACAAGCTTGTCGTGTTAGAATGTTGCTACAGAGAATACTTTTAGCAGGTTAGTTATTTCCTCCAATACCTCACTTGTAGTATATAAGGACTCTTGTTTTATGTTTAAAACCAAACATTATTCATCTATTAACAATATAAATACTGTTAATCAAATTTATAAACATCTGTCAAAAAATAATTAAGGATAAATCATAAACCATCCTTTCAGACTTATTTTAGTCAATCTTTGCTTGTTATTTGTGCAATGTGTATTTACACTGGGAAAAACAAATTAAAAAGCCTTTTAAAAGCCCCTTATCTAAAAAAAAAAACCCAACAAATGGACACTCAAATGAAGTTCAAATATTTTAGAAAGTAAAGTCACATCCTCCTAGTTTGTAAATTATTAATCTAGACCTGGTGAAATTTAAGCTGAGAGACTTCAACTTGGTGAAGCAATAAAAAATATTAGTGCAGGATAGTTAAGTTTCCAGATTATTAACAGGACGAATACAAAGCTTACCTAGAAGAAGGAATATCCAGAATGTCATAGGGCTATCATTACATTTTCAGACTCAGAAAACTTCTGGGACAGACTGTCTATTGGTAAGGATACAGAAGAGGCCAAAAGGCTAAGTAGTAGTCAAAACAGATTGAAGAACTAATTATGCAATTTCAAAGAAACTTCAGTTTGTAGCAAGGGAGAAAAAAGATTTGTTGTCATATACCATAATGTAAGTAGTACATGCGACACTGCCACACATCATATTCTCACTACAAATTAGTGAAAATTAATCTATATCAAAATATTGTGAGTTGCATGTACAATTAGCTAGAGACTCATATTGAACAAATTAGTATTGTGGTGCAGTGGAGTCAAAACAGAGGGTTGTGTCAAGTGGTGTTCTAAAGAAGTTTGTTCTGAAACTGGCATAACTTAATATTTTCATTAGTTATATGGACAGTGAAATAGAGGCAATATTTATTAAATTTATAAATTATACTAAACTCAGAACAGATCAAAGCACATTGAAGTACACAGCTGGAATTCAAAATGATTTTGAGAGAAGAAAATGGTAAAAAGCAAATAGAGTGCAATTCAAAATGGGGCAAGAACAAAATAACACTTTAAAGTAGATATAAATGCTCACATGTACAACATTGAAATCAATGAGTTAGACAGCAGTGCTGCTGAAAAATACCAAAGTATCTGTCCGCCTTAGCTGCTCACAGCGGGTGTCTCGCACAATTTGATATACCCCATAGTATGGTGCCTGCCCTCCACAAAAACGTGTCACCATTGGCCTGTGTCATACCCTGAGCTCAAATCTGTGTGGCTTGAGTGTGCTACAGCATCTCAAATGGCCCTTGGCATCTGTGTGTGTGGGCAAGGGAAGGGAGTCTTAAATAACTGCAGCCAGCAGAGCCCGGAGGGCTGCTCAGCTCACCTGAAATTTGGCATATACACACTGTCAGTTGAACAGCTACACTGGGCTGGATTCAGTGACATCCAGATCCCACTTCAAGAACACCCAGGTTTCACACTGGTGTTGTGTCATACCTGGTAGTCCCATCTGGATCCTTCAGACACATGGGGTGTTTCAGATGACATTAGGCACCAATGTGTGGGCAGCTAAATCGGGCCTTACATTTCCAGTGACTCTTAGGGATTGCCATGACTTTGTATTGTCTATAAGTACAGCATTTCAGCTGTGTGTGTGTGAATGCGTGTCAGAGACGTGACAGACATATTTAGGTTTATGCAGCTGAGAAGAAGTCCACCCTGACAGCATGTGAAGACTCCATTTGGCTATCTCATCAGGACTGAGCAAATGTATAAGAAAAGAATAATCTAGGGAAACTTGTTATATGAAAAAATTTCAGTCCCAAAATATAGGAAAGGTTGCAAATGAAGGCTAAATTCCTTGTCTGTGTAGCAAAGACAAGAAATACTGATCCTAAATTATAGAAAGCTATCTTTAGTTTAGGCACAACTTTTGATCTATACAGAGGGTGAAACTTGTCTTGGAATATTATGGAATTTCTATCAGTGGAAGTTTCCAAAAACAGTAATTGACATCCTGAAGAACAGCCTGGCATCATTGCAAAAATCAGCTGTCTACTTTAAAAAAATCCTGAACTGTGTGTAAAAATATTGTGATGGTTTAGGAATGATATTCTCCAATTTGGTGATCCCACTAAAACCACTCCAAACCCTATTCTGCTTGCTCACTTCACCCTGCTTCTCCCCTTCCCCCTGCAGTGGGCTGGAGAGGAGAATTGGAGACACAAAAGGTAAAGATCACGTGTTGAGGTAAGAACAATTTACTATAAACAGCAGTGAGGTAAGAAAATGGACAATAACAGCAACAATATTGCAACAGAAGTGTGAGGAGAGGCAAGCAATTCACATGGAAATGCTCACAGTGGAGCTATCCTGGTCCTGAAGAGAGCCCTTCCCCCATCCCAAGAAATTATGGGAGGTGGTATAGAATAACCTCCAGGGTCCTGGCTACCCAACTCCTGGCTACTGCAAAAATCAACCCTGTCCTGGCCAGAAGCAGAACAATTATCCTGTGCCATATACGAACAATTTATTATAACCCGTGCGTTACACATACAGCAACTGGAACCAAGAGCTCCACATAATGTGACCTTGTATCACTTTTCAAAATCCCATTTGTAACATGCAATATTCCTGCAGTGTAGCTAAGGTTTAGGAGCATCTGAGCGTTTTTACAGAACTTGCTTCTCCTTCTGAAAGACAAGCTTTAGAATTCCCTTTGGGATCATATTTTTGATTGCCATACCATCGTTTGGGACTAATTAGTTGTCTCTCGTGCCAAAGATCAGCACGGTTTGCACAAGACTGGCTTTGCTTGCTTGAACCTGTAGCTGTCGTTTTCTTTCTTAATGGAATCATCATCTACCTCTGAAGCTAGATCCCGTCTGAACCAATGGCTTCACAGTCTGACTCTGTCTCTTACAAGGATTTGCTAAACTGTAGCTGCTAAGCAATGTCGGCTCACTGAGCTGAGCATCTGCCAGGAGCTATTTGGCATACGGTCAGGATGAGACTGCTACAGAGGCAACGTCAATAGACAAACCGACTTCTGCAGCAAATGTGCGTCCCTTGCCTTATCTATATGCTGTGTCTATGTGAATTTTATATGCAATCTGGCCAGAAAAAGCACAGACAGGCATTTCCCTGTTGTCTGGTTCTTCGCTGAGATTCTTCCTCCAGCAGATATTGGCAGATCTTCCCACAGACTTTGTTGCAAGTATCATGCCTGTGTCATCTTCATCAGATAAAAGAGAAAATGTGCTGGCCTTTAAAACACTACAGAGGACCCCAGTTAAGTACAAAATTAGTCCTTGTCTCTGGACAAGTGCAAGATGCTGTAAAGCATTTCCAACAAGTTTAAAGTGTTAGTGAACCCCCCCCTTTTGCTATGATGTTTTCAGCAAAGAATAGATTAAAAAACTGAGTTTTAAAAGTACATGCAAATTCTATGGATGAGTTCAGTCCCTGTGTGTGTCCTTTTACATGTGGTTAATATCACATCGGCATTTATTCTAATACTCATCTTCCTTCACAATCAAAGAAGAAGCCAAATATCTGGGAAATGCTTTCCTTTTGTAATCATGGTGACCATTCTTTATGTCTTCATTTAAACACTTCTCCAGCAAATAGTAGTCTCTTTAAATTTCTCTTTGAGCTGATACAAGAAAAATACATATATATTTAACACACAAAATCTTGAATATAATTTCTGACATAAAATTAAAGCAGTAATTACCTAACTACTGGTTTTTCACCCCAGCTCTGGTTAGTTAGTAGAGGAATAGCTCCATTGCATTATTTTCCTAGACTATAATTTCTCTACTTGAAAAGTCAGAATATTATTAAGGACTCTCCACCAACTCTTTCCCATTAAAGCCAAAGAGCAAGAGTGACCAGTCACTAGAGAGGTCTGGCACCTCTTTTATTCTTCAGGAGGAGAACCCAATACAGAAAAGGAGCAAATCTGAAAAAATGGAGAAAAGGGTGTGTGTTTTTTCTTTTTTTTTTTTTGCTACAGAGCCAATAGGTTGTATCTCAAAATGATTAATCTGAAATGGAATATTCCTTTATAATATCTGGGGTCCTTTCCTGAACTCTTCTAAAGATTTATGACATTTCTCATCAGAAGCTTAGGCAACACACTAGATCTAAGGAAAGTTGTCTGTATCTACACACTAAAATGTCATCAAAATAAATGCCAAATACTGGAAGGTGTTGCTGTATCCATCAGTCAAGACTATAATTTGACATTAAGGAACAATAAGCCAGCATGATGCCCCACTATTCTCAAATCAACTCTTGGCCCATGACACACTTCTTAAACCCCTTCTGCACAACCCACTTAGGCACATATGTCCTCTTCTCCCATCTGCTCAGCATTTCACCATTACCTCCAGTGTCTGTGTTGAACTGTATAACTGGATTTACCATGCAGAGCAGCACTTAAGTATCTTAAACTCCTACTCAGACTTCTTTTTCAGAATACAGTTTTTTATTTGTGAAAACTCAAGATCTGGAAGTCTGCCTCTTATGCTTCACTGAAAGCTTAGATGCCTGAGCCTATCAAAGATGGGAGCCTTCACAGATATTGGTTTACTGGACAACAACCATTGATCCAAATTCCAGTCCTAAACATAAATAGAGGAGGACAGAGTTCTTTCTGCTAATAGGATGTAATGGAGTCACATATATTTGTACAAGCTCTCAAATACTGTCATAAATTGCAAGCAAATAAATTATTTCGTTTCTTTACAGGTTCTTTTGATGACCTAATTGGCTGAAAAGGAGATTAAGTATGGGCTGTGAAAGCAACTGTAATAATTCCTGACGAAATATGAAACTAAAATCTCCACATACAGTTGAACTTATTTTTCTCCTCATAAAATACACAGACATATTTCCATTTAGAGGTTTGCTCACAAAAGTTAAGGTATATTGAATGAAATTCCTTCTCAAAAATAGGGTAGAGAAGTTGAGAGAAAATTATCAATAGCAAGGTAGGGACCAAGTAATGCAAAATTTTAATTGGATCATGCAGACAGACCCTTAGAGAAAAGAAATAGAAGTTTAAGTTGGCAATCTCTTTCCATTAAATTCTCTGTTGAACTAGCAAAAATTAAAAACTAAACACACAACTAATTGTCCTGGGCTCCATTTTAATAAGCTGTGTAGGGAAGGAAGGCAGAATTATAGTAGAGCAATGCAGTGTGCTACAAAAGGGGGAAGAGAACTGGAGTGAAAATGCAGCCAAATGGGTGCAAAAATAAGTACTATTAGAATACTGGAGCTGACTCATCCCTTCAGCAGATGATGGTGCCTGTGGCACTGTCAGGATCACTCCTGGCACTTGAAGGAACATTGTGGAGGGGAATGCAATAGTAGGAATGTAATAGTGGCAAAGATGGAAAGTGCATGTCATGGTAGTTCCCCGTGTTTTCTGAAATATCTAAAAATTCCTATTCATAGTGGGCCTAAGCAAGAAAAAGCTTCTGTCACAATCCTGAAGGGGTAAACAGGACATTTCTGTCCCACAGTAAACTATGCCAGAGACAGGGAAAACTGGAAGGGAAAGATAAGAGGAGAGCAGATGTTTGACACTCGGTACCAGAGAGGAAGCCTGTACTGTGGCTGCTGAAATGGAGACATCCCCTGTGAGAACCATGTCTTAGAAAGCAGCTGCCAAGTCAAATAGCCATTAAATCTCAGCAGAAGCAAACATCATCGCACTACACTGTGTCTCTTTAGTAGACCCAACAGCAGTTCACACTGGGCTGGTGTCAACTGTACCACACAGAGCCCGCACGAAAACACCGGCCAGAGTGACAAAAGCATGCACTTTTAATTAAGTGGTTTGAAATTAAATGAAAAATGTACTGGGAAAAATGAGCGAAAAAGTTGGAAAGCTAGCTTGTGAGTTGAACCTGTGTTCTTTTCCACAGATAACACCTTATGACTCTGCCTTGGCTCCACATTTTTCCAAGGAGAATTTAACTGACATTATATCTTTGCTTGTGAAAAATTGCCTTGGTTTTGAAAGACAGGTGCCTGCTAAGGAAGGCAGGAGCCTCCCTTGGAATGGAAAATGTAACCCCCTTCCCTCTGAATTATTATAATTTTGAAATTAAAGGGCTTTCAGGCAAAGATAGGAGAAATAGGAATAACAGTTCTTTACTAATATATATATAAAAAGGCAATAATACAGAAATACTGGCTTAACCTGACAGAGGAAGGATACGACCTGACACTCTGTCAGGCAGGGTGGTGGTAGCAGTCCGATTAAGGGGTGGCTGCAATCCTCCTGAAGTGATGGATGTGGTTCTGTTGGAGTGGTGATCCTGTAGAAGGGTCTGGTCTTCCGCTGAAGGTGCAGTGGTGGTTATGCAGCTCTTGTCCCCTGGGAATCCAGTACGTAAGGGCTGACTGTGGTGCTCCAAACCTCAGATTATATCCAGGTAGGAATGCTTAGTTCCTCCCCCTGGGTGGAGCATCTCACAATGGGATGATGTAATTATGAGTCATGCAGTGAGGCTGGATGGCCCATTAACAGAAGATATCCCCTTGAGGGAGTTATCAGGGATGTCTCATGGAAGAGATGAAGAACACTGCCCCACTCGGTTTTAACAGCTGGTGATGGAATATATACTTGTGGTTATATGTTACATTGTAACCTAAGACAAAAACATGTCTTCCGGTTAGAGGTAGTGGGGATCCTTCCCATCTCTGGTCCTTTCTCAGTTGCTCCTAAATACCTGGGCAAGAGGGCATGTAATTACTTCATGGATTTGGTCATTCTTTGTGTGCAGAGAAACCCTGTCGTAAATTAAGGGAAACGAGAAACTCACAAGCCTTCCTGCCACAGATGGCAACTGTTAAAGATTTTGTTGGGAAAGAGAAAAAGGCTAGCTATCCCAAGGTACACATGTCTAACTTCAGTGTGGTAATCAGCAACCAGTAAAGAGTAGTAGGAGAGAGATGGACTACTACATCGAGTCAGCTGATATCTAGAGTAATGTGGACAATTTCTTCTTCTATGTCAGAACAGAGAAGTTACAAGCAAATAAAATCTGAAGGAAAAGGTTCAGATTTTGGACTGAATGTGTAAGCATGCAGAGAGAAAAAGGAAGTCAGTTTTAGTAACAAAAAGGGAGGATGTGCTGCTGATACTATAATGTGTTTTTACATTCAGACATAAAAAGTACAATTACAAAATCCTCCATGCTTAAAACAAAAAAACAAACTAACTAACAAAGCCATAACCTCTTCCCCCTCTATCTTCTCCCCTTCCTTTACCATAATAATCCAGGATATTTATACTGTATGCTATATCAATCACATTTCTATCTTGTCTCTTCCAATTAGTACCACCTTCATTTCAGTTGTGAGAAAAGAGAAGGTAGGGTCCTACTCACAACAATTGCACACTGCTGTTGCAGACAATCCCTTTTTCTTGTCCAGCTAATAAGTGGAGCCGTTAAGTTCCTTTTCTCCAGCAAGAAACAGGATGGACGTAAAGTGCACTTCTTGAAAGGCCATGACACTTGATAACCATAGAAGATGACTTGATGTAGGCCATTTTTTCTTGCCGATTTCTGATAAGTTGTCCAAGAGAAATCTGTATAAGGAGATCCAGGATTGAGAAATCCACTAGGTCCAGTGACAGCTAGACAGGTAGAAAGTAGAAGGAATAATAGCCCCATGACTGATAGATTTGAGGGAAATAGTCTTAGAGGTAACAGACAAGAGACTTGGAGAAGTGTTAATGATAAAAAAGTATTGAAAGTATCCTTTGAGAAAGGAACAAGGAGCTGATGAATTGCTGAAGAAGAACAGGAAGAAGCTGGCAGAACTTGGAGACATAACAAGGAATTTATAGATACCCTGTGGATGTCTATTATGCTGAGGCCAAATCATGTATTGCTGATTGAGGCTACACATGCTTTCAGAAGCCAGTGCATTACTTGGTATGAATAAAAAGGACGTATGGGAAAAAGATTGCATGAACAGCGTATAATATAAAATTAACTGTAATTGGATAGATGTATGACTAAGGGCAAAGTGAGAACAAGCAAGTAAAATGCCATGGCCCAGATCCAACAAAATATTTATGCTTTCAACTTCTAACTGCTAACATTAGATGGTAATAGCTTTCACAGCAGGTAAGCTCATAAATCATTTGTTGAATCTAAGCCTAAGGCTGTTGCATGTTAATCCAATGATTTTAAAAGTAAGGTTTACTGAACGTATTTACAAATTTTAAAAATATAGTTAATAGTATCAAAATAATATAGGCTGGGGGAACTCTGATCATTCCTCTTGGAGAAGTGATGGCTTTGGGCAGAGCTAACATCAGTCCTCTCTTTCTTATGAGGAAGTTAATGAAGAGGATGGAGCCAGGCACTTCACAGCTGTGCAGGATGGGAGGACGAGAGAGAGTAGGCATAATTTGAAACAAGAGAGGTTCAGGCTGCATGTCAGGAAAAGCTTTTTCATGATGAAGACAGCCAAGTGGGGAGATGGGTCATCCTAAGAAGTCATGCATCCATTCTTGGAGGTCTTCAAGGCTCAGCTAGGCAAAGTTTTGAGTAACCTTATCTGGTCTAAGAGCTGATCCTGATCCAAGCACAAGGTTGAAATAAATGGCTTCTTGAGGCCCCTTCAAAATTCAATCATATGGTCCCATTAAAAGATTTTCACCACTCAATTGTGCAATTGCTGCCTTATTTTACCTAGGAAATATATTAATGTTATCTTTTTTATATCATGAAGGCATGTGGCTATGCATGTTTTCCCCAACTAAGATGTTTTCTGTCATGAAATATCATATTTAATAATTTTTAGGGCTGGAATGGACATGAAATGGAAAGCAAAACAATTTTAAAAATTCAGTGAGCTTGTATGTACCATAGTGCAATAGCTGTAGAAGAATGATCTGGGGGTCGGTCAGAACAGATGAAAATTAAAAAGTTAATAAAGTAGAGTGAAGCTCCAGATTGAAATATGTTCCACATTCATTCAAAGCAAAACAAGATTGCAGAAAAAAACGGGCTTGTACTGCCCATAGTATCAATGCTAGCGTCTAATTAATCTCCCAGCGAAAATGGAGGGAACACCTCTAAAACATTGAAAAGCAAAGACCCCCAAATTGTCCCAGATTAGTGAGCAGGAATTTTATGGACTATTTTCTTACACATGGCCATTTAAATTCCACCTAACCTACACATTAAAAGAGCCAATATAATTTCTGCAAGTTGACAACTTGGATTTTAAGTGGTATAAATTTAAAAAAATGTAGAAAGAGTAACAATTTCAAACAATGATTGTGTCATGTCCCTCTGACCAATAGCTGGTGCCATGAATAAAACATAGGTATTTTATGATTACAATAACTGAAAAGTGGACATAAATATTCTGAATGAGCTATAGACGTACCAAGACGATTTTCTGATATTGATATTTTTTTCTTCTGTATTGATGCATTTATAAGATAAGGCAGTCAGTAAGTACTCTCAAAATGTGCAACAGCTCTTTAGGAGCCATTACAGCATGTTGAACTAATGACCCATGGATAATCAAAGTGTCTCATTCACTTAATGATGGATCCTTCATTCTAGTTCCTTTGAACATACTGCATTTGATTTTCTTTTTGGTAATAAAAAGTGGACATCAATTATCTCAAATGCTATAAAAATCCTATTGAACACCTGCACTATAAAAATATTCTTTTTACTTTGTTTTGATTTTCTTGTAAGATTTTTTTAAAATAAAAGCCATTATTTTTCCTAATTTGTTTTAAGAACCTGCTTCTTTTTCCTAGTACAGTTCATTATTAAATACTTCAGTTGCAAATTTTATCATAATTAGTCCATTGTTGCCATCATTATTGAAATAGCAACCTCATGTCTGAATTCAAGGCAAAACAGCTCTTTGTCAGGGAAGATGTAAGAAAAATAGAGGTGTTGCCTTCAAACTCTGACTTTCAAAAACTTTGTTTACTAGCAAAAATATTTAAGAATGGTTGCTGAATAGGATGTTTAGTAGTATTGCTGGAACACCTGATGATAATCAGACGTCTACTCTTCTTCTGCGCACTTTCCAAAGCTAATCAACAGTAAATCATCCTCCTGATCAGTCTCGTACCAAAAAAAAAAAAAAAA
>VZRV01023440.1:1936513-1987856 GCA_013398115.1 Falcunculus frontatus | reverse complement strand
CCAAAAAAAAAAAAAAAAAAAGCCAAACCCACAGAAAATAAAACCAAAGAAAGAAAGAAAGAAAAACCACACCCAACCCCCCACCTCGCAAATAAACAAAAAACCCCACTGCCATAGATCTGAAGAAAAAAAAAAATACCAGAGACAAAGGTGGAATGAAATAAAGTTAACAGATGGACAATGAAATACTTGTGACTATTCTTGGATTACACAGAGTATTTGTTGCAGAATCAAGGAATCTAAATTTCAAATCCATTGTGTTGCCCAAGCAACCAGCTCTCTGTGGCTAAACAGTTGAAACTTACATATCTATGACTCTGTGAAAAATGTTAAGTGATATCATCACACTTTATGTTAGCGTGGGTTTTTTCCCATTGCTTCCTAGTGCAAGAATGTTAAAAGGAAAAATTAGTATGCAACTAAAGCATTTTAGAAACATTTCTGACTCTGAATGTTCAAACTGGTTCTCCAAAACAGTAGTAGCACAATGAAGACCATATGGAACAGGTCTGGTTCTGACTTTTTTAACTTGTTGCTTTGCCTCCTTCTACTTCACACTTCACATTTAACTTCCTGGAGGATGTGGGGGGGCATTGTTATGGTAAACTGTCAGCATCTGGAGTCCTTCAGCGGAAGCACTATGATATTTATGTTGATGGTTTCTTCTTCTTCACTTTATGCTTCACTTAGGGTCATTTTCGTATTTGCTAACTTTTTTTTTACGGCTCTACGTGTTTTCTGTTGGACTGCATCTCCACCTTACTTCCAAATTTACTCACGTGGTGCTTTTGACATATAGGTAGATGCTCTTTCTTTATTTTCTTTATCCCTAAAACCAGTTTTTCCCAGATCTGCGTTTCTGTAATGGACCACGAGTGAGTTATTACCATGGGATCTGAAGTGCCGTCCTGTGACCCATCCCCTGTCATCTCATGCCCATCCCTATGCCAGATCCTGTGTCCCCATTTCTCAATCTCTGTGCTGTTGTACCAGGACTGTATTTCTCTACCTTATGACATTACCTCAGTACCACAAATATTTAATTCTGCATAGAACTGCTTGTTTCTTCTATCTGTAAAAAACAATGGTTTCACTATACACAGACAAAAAAAAAAACCCAAAAAAAACCAAATTAGCTGCAGACAGTCAATTAGAAGAATTGGTATGGCAGTTAAACCAAAGTAGAGCTTAAGTCAGACCTTGTATTTACTTATTAACGTCAGGGTTATCAAATAACAGTTAATGGTGGGAAAAGTAATAAAGGTACTGTGCAGTGCATATTCAGTCATCTATTCATTTTACAAAACAAACCCTTTTTCTAGAGTTTTAAGGTCTTCTAAATTTTAAGGGGTTGTCTATACTGCTACATTGCTACTACATTTCATGATTGTAATAAAACTTTCCTGGTAAATAACTGGATAATAAATATTTTTTCTCCCACCTCCACCTAAGCTTATATGATTAAGTCCTGGATGACACTACGAAATTTTCTGCTTCCTTGTATTAACTCCATATTTTTGATAGGTGGCTATCCTGTTTTAGAATGGGTGATGATTAGCTGTGGTGACCCTTTGCAGATTTTTTTCAACAAAGAATCCTCAGTCTTGCTGCCCCTAGAGTTCAACAGCACTGAATTTTCTAAGTCTTAATATTGTGCCACAAAGCCTATCTGTTTATCCAGCCTTTCTCCAAGGAGGTTGGTTAAAGAGCCATAAAATTTTGCCTATGGCAAATGAATCTGCTTTCCTCAATATCTACAGTATGTTTTACCCTCCTCCCCTCTTCCTTGAGGGACAAGTGCAGGAATGCTGTGACATCTGAAGTAGCTTATGTTGTTTTCTAAAGAAATTGTCAAGACTTTGTAAAATAACCGGTTTAGATGACACATTTGCTTAACAAAAAAAAAAAAATTAAAAAGCGAACAGGTTGTGATTTTGTATTGTTAAATTTATGATCTTTATCACTGAATGAAAAATTGTTTTAATATTTCTGTTCAAATTTATCAGAATTGCTCATTGAACAACAATCTGTTTTAATGGAAAGATAAAGAGTACCTTTTTCTTCCAACAGTTGTTTTATTTTCTTTAAGGATTGCTAAACATTCATTTTACTCCAGAAAGTATCTAAGCATGATTCCCTTGCCTAAGTGTCGAGAAAAAAGTGGAAACCTCAATACCAGTCCCACTTCAAAAATCATGTGTGTACGTGCTATATTAACCAGCTAATACAGGAAGACTATCTTTCTCTCTTTATACCACGTGAAACTGAACAGTCTAAAAAAGTGGAGATAAGAACATAGCCCCCAGGAGCAGCATCCTTTTATCCCATCTGAATATAAACATATTCATCAATTTTTATTTCAGTTCCCATAGTCTGCTAGTTATTATATTAAACATCAAGACTTATGCATAGATCCTGAATTCCTGCAGATAGAAGATAAGAAGTAAAACAAGTTCCTATGGAGATCTGCTGGATGCTGCTGAATTATGATAAATTTCTTTTATTGGGGTACTTAAACTGTTGATTTTTTTAAACTTAGGCATCAAAAAATTTAAACAGGATTATGCATGAATAATACTGTAGTTAATGGGAATTATACTGCAAAAAGCTGGATTTTCTCTTTCCTTCATGCAGGGAGAACAGAAATCTCCATATTTCTGTGTCTGTGGATCTGTGCTTTCTTGAGAATGAGCCTCAAGTCAACTCAAATTTTACACACAAATATTTGTTCTTCCTGAAACTTGAAAACTAATACTGTTCCCTTATCCATGATCCCTAAATGGAAATTACTAACTGCTTTGCCTAAAAGGAACACCTAGTAACTTATTCATTCTAGCCAAGTTATTTTAGAATTCAGGGTTTCAAAGGAGAAGCATCATTTTAAAAGAAAAAAAGCCAACTGACTTCCTGCAAAAAGATTTTTATTTGCCAGCTGTACAGGCTACTACAACAAGTGCCGAAACCTGAAAAAAATAAAATATTGTACAACATTTCAGAGCTTTTATACTGTGATTGTAAAATATCTGGGAGGTTTGCCAGACTCAGTCAAAAGAAGAGCACAGCATTTTCTCATCACTAATAACAATGACCTGGAGTCACGTTGAAGATTGTAAGGTCAATTTCCCTCTTAAATTGAAAAAAGAAAATAGGAGAACAGATGTGGGTAGTTGCTTCTGTATTTATAAATTGCATGACAGCTGGGTTAGGCTATATCATCTCCAGTTTCTATGCAGTTAAGGTGTTTTTATTGAATCATTCATACTAATCAGATAGAAGTGTTAAGGTGCATTTTTAAGCTATTATATAACACAGAAAAAGCCACCAACTTCACAGTGTACATTCAAAATTGAACATTTTTCTTCATTAAATATGTTCAGATAAGTTTACTATGTGGCATGCACATTTCAAAGAGGATTTTCTGGATTTGAATGATTGGTTCTGTATTGATACAACATAAAGGCATATGATGATAAAATTAGTATATTTTAAATAAAAGTGCAAACACATATAGTGTTAACTATGTAATACCAGATATTTGTTTATTGGGTGTGTTTGGGCTTGTAGGGCTTTTTTGTGGGGTTTTTCTTTGTTTGGTTTGCTGCTTTGTTTGGGTTTTTCTCGTAGTTTAAAATAGCAGAAGGAGTAGCTGTGCAACCAACATCCTGATAACATTTATTCCATCATTTCAGGAGCATATAATTCTAGAAATGGGAATTTTTATTCACAAAAATTCTCATTCTGCCTTATTTCATATATTAAGATGATCATTTTATCAGATATATAATTTCTTATGACTGACTCATTATGTCTATCTGCTGAAACACAATTTGCTCATGCTACACACCAATATTTTTGGCTACTATTTCTTTATATTACATTTACATTAAAATACCAACCATCTGCTTGTGGTCGACAGCATCTAGGCAAATCTTTCCTTTAAATCCCAGCATTTTATTTCACCCTTATTGGATGAAGCACGTAAATCACATTTCACTTCTTTATACTGTCTATCCTACACATTTTAACATTAGACATAGTAACCTATTGAGCCTAGACCTACAAGAATAAAAAAGAACCTCATGAGCCTAGTTTATCTGAAATGTCTTAAATGTTTGTTACAGAATGAGATAAATCTTTGTTGATGCCTTCTGTCTCCCTGACATAAGGAAAGACTAGGTGAATAGTTAGACTTAAAAGATTAACTTCTAACAGTTGTATTGGAGTACCAAGCATAAGCTTAGAAGTGAAGTCCCAATTAACTAAGAGATAAAACAGTTTCCTAATCTTCAGCCAAGCATTTGATCCATAGTTTCTCTAAACTATATGATGTATAGATCAATTATTTCAGAAAAATATTTTGGTGAATATGGTAAAATACTTTAAACAGCTCACAAATGACAACAGACCGAGGGTTTGGAGGCTGCTCAGAAGGGGCAAAGAGAAAAATAAGGTAAATGGAATGAATCAGTTTTAGCATAGAGTCTTCTCTCTCCTCAAGTTTCAGAAAAATCGGTAAGATAAGTTAAAGCAGCCCTCAGGCAGCTTAAACTTGTGCAATCAGCCTTTACACAGCACATTGTCCTAAGTCTCTCTGTCCCTGGCAATATAACAAGGGCCACATTTACAAGTGGGTGACCTGCTTCTGAATGACAACTGAAACATTTAGAAACAGATAAGAGAATACTTTTCACATTACTCCTCACATCCTTTATAAGGTCTTTTTCAAGAATGAGTGCTTATTGATTATGGACAGTGCAAAGAGAGGACTCCCATGCCACTGACAGATCAAAGTCCCCAGGTGCAGCACCACTTACACATAGCTCTTGAGCCCAACAGGGGTAATAATTTTGCCCCCTCACTCCATTTCAGTAGCTGGAGCCACTACAGGAGATGGAGGGAGCAAGAGATGCTTGGGTCCCTTTATAAAACCAGCAGCAGCACTTCCTCCTCCTGCAGCCCTGTCAGCCTCCCAGCTGTGCTGCACTGGCTCAGTGTTCCTATTAGGGCCTCTGGGCACTACAGTAAATAGTGAGCATTAAGGGATATAACATGCAGCAAAGTCTAACAGTGTTCATGCGTCACTAATTACCATAATGAGAAACTTGCGGCACATCAGCCAAGAAGAATTTGCATTGATTGTTTTTTCCCCTGTTCTTCAGCTAGAATAGGAAGAATTCCCATGGATCCCCACTTGACCTTGAGGGCTTCTTCTCCTCTTTCTGTGTGTAGATATTCCTTAGAGGTACATGTAAGGCAGATGAATAAACACAGATTTAACCCCAGAAATTATTTGTCTTTTAATAGGCCTTCCGACTGAGAGTGTATATGTAAATCCTAGTTGTGACCAAAGAAAAAAAATGTTTAAATGTCATCTGATCTCAGCTGGCACAGGCATATTGAAGAGCAACTGCTGTTTTCACACTGCTCCTAATTCCCTGTAAGGCCCTGTTGCATGTTAGCCATTGATTTTAGACACTTCTGCTATTGATTGTAGATAGTGAATCATGAAGTATGGATTCCTACTTCACTACGACAGGGTTAATATTAGAATTACTTGAAGATTAAATGTTCATTAAACACCACTATTAGTAAGAACAACTTCTTAACAACAGGGTGTTTTGTTAAAACCTGTCTTCTGTGATGAGTCTATGCTTACTGGAGAAAAGGCAGCAAAGAAAGTTTCTGGAGCATAAGATATGATACTGAAAGGCCTCCCAGGCCATTGATTCCTATCCTCTGCTCTAAAAGGCATTTCCTGCTTCCTATAATCCATTCAAAAATGTATTAAGCTCCACTTTAAAGCTACTTAAATTGTTTCCCTCTTTTACTCTTATTGGAAGGCAGTTCCAGACAGGTGGAAGGTGGCTAGACAGTTGTATTGATCTCTAAATTCCCTGGAAATTCTATTTATAAAATGTTAAGCATTTTGTTAAGGATTTCCAAGTGGGTGTTTCTGATGGCTCAATACATAACAATTGTTCTGCTGATAACAATCCTCTGCGTGTTTCATATATAATGATCCATTTTATTTTCCTTGTAATAATAGCATATTGCCATTTCATGCAGCTGTTACATGCACTTTATGAGTGTTCCACTGCCTTTTTTTAACATA
This sequence comes from Falcunculus frontatus, assembly GCA_013398115.1. NCBI lineage: Eukaryota > Metazoa > Chordata > Aves > Passeriformes > Falcunculus > Falcunculus frontatus. The sequence continues at coordinate 1,981,744 of VZRV01023440.1, read as the reverse complement.
ATTGACTCAGTCCTTTGAGTTGCCAAGCACCTGATCTCTGATTATGATGAGAGAGCCTTAAGCAATACCCTAAGGTAAGCCCGGTACCAAGGACCTTGTTTCAGGTATACACGCTTCTTTTCTTGGTCATGTATTTTACACAGATTCATACAGACTGGTTGGGATGGGAATGGGCTTCTGGTGATCAACTAGTTCATCTTCCCTGCTACAGCAGGTTGCACAGGATTGTGTCCAGGCTGGTTTTGAACATCACCAGAAGAGCAGAATCCACAACCGCTCTGGGCAGCATGTTTCATGAGAACATGTCTGTCACTCTCACAGTAAAAAAACTTTTCCTCATGTTCAGATGACACTTCTGGTGTTTCAGTTTGTGTCTGTTTCCCCCTGCATTGTCACTGGGCACCACTGCAGAGAATTTCGTTCCATCCTCTTGACATCTGCTGGTAAGACATTTATATGCATTGATAAGATTCCCTCTCAGTTGTCTCTTCTCCAAGCTAAACAGGCCCAACTCCCTCGGCCTGAGGGAGATGTTCCAGTCCCCTAATCATCTTCAGAACCCTCTGCTGGGCCCTCCGCCACAGTTCCTTTTCTTGGACTGGGGAGCACAGAACTGGACACAGCTCCTGATGAGGCCTCACCAGGGCTGAGTAGAGGGGCAAAATCACCTCCCTCAACCTGCTGGCAATGCTCTTCCTAATGCAGCCCAGGAAAAACTTGCTTTCTTGACCACGTGGGAGCACTGCTGGCTCACAGACATCTTGTCTACCAGGACCCCCAGTCCTCCACACAACTGCTTTCCTGCAGGTCAGCCCCCCACATTTACTGGTGCATGGAGTTGCTCCTAACCAGGTGCTGGACCCTGAATTTGCCTTTGGGAGGCTTCACTGGGTTCCTCTCCAGCCTGTCCAGGTCTCACTGAAAGGCAGAACAGCCTTCTGGTGTGTCAGCCACTCCTCCCAGTTCTGTATCATCTGCAAACCTGCTCAGGGTGCGCTCTGTCCCTTCACCCAAGTCTTTGATGAATAAGTGGAACAAGACTGGACCCAGTACTGAATGCTGGGGAACACTGCTAGTTACAGGCCTCCAACTGGACTCTGTGTCACTGATCACAGCACTCTGAGACCTACCTTTCAGCCGGTTCTCAATCCCCCTCACTGTCCGCTTCTCTAACCTTTTTCTCTACATGCTTAGAGATGACATCTGGGATGAGTTGTTCCATCACCTTACCAGGGGTGGCCATGAGGCTGACAGGCAGTCAGCTTGCTGCACACCCTCCTCACTACCCTAAGGATCTCAAATTCCACCATTTCATGGTCACTCCAGACAAGGCTTTCCTTGAGCTTCACATTCCCCAGCAGCGCCTCCTTGCTGGTTGGAATTAGGTCCCACATAGCACCTCTCGTCATAGCCCCTCTATTACTTGGAGAAGGAAGTTGTCATCAATGCATTTCAGGAACCTTCTGCATTGCTTAGGCTGTGTTTTCCCTACAATGGACATCGGGGTGGTTGAAGTTCCCCGTTCCGACCAGGAATTGTGAACGCTCCTATCTATCTACAGAGGGGCTCATCTGCTCAGTCTTGCTGGTCAGATGGCCTGTAGCAGACCCCCATTATAACATCCCCTCTCCCGCCCCTCCCCTTAATCCTGATCCATAAGCTCTCAGTCAGCTCCTCACCCATTCCCGGGTAGAGCTCTATGCCCTCCAGCTGGACACTGACATAGAGGGCAACACCCACTTCTTGTCTCACCTGCCAATCGTTCCTAAAGAGCCTGTGTCCTTCCATTCCAACACTCCAGTAATAGGATCCACCTGCCGTGTCTCCATGATGCCAATAAATCATAGGCCTGCAGGTGTGCTTTGTCTCTGTGCATAGATTTGATTAACACAAAGTCTTGTTATAGTACTTCTAAGATTATTGTGTTTGGTTTAACCGTATCTTTAACAAATATAGCACATTTTTAAATAGTTTTATCCTCAACTACAAGGTCCACATTCTGGTTTCAGTTATCTTGGTTTAAATATGGATTAAAAAGTGAAAAATGAATTACTCTAGAACTCATTTTTGTTTAAAGAAAAGTAAAACTTAGCTCTGGTTTTTTTTAAGCACCTGAATATACAAAGGTAAAGGCCATGTATGGCAGCAGTGTATTAACTTCCTGTAGTCACGCTTGCTGTCATGACTCATTTGACCGTTCGTCAATTCTGAAGTGTGATTACAACAATGACACGTAATCAACAGCGGTCTCCACTGCATCATCCCCATGAAAGCAGGTTCTTACTGCTGTATTGCTTCTTAGCTTTAAGGATCCAAACTGATCCAGCATTTGCTCTGGCCTCCCATTTGAGGGAAGCAAGGCTCTTACACACATACTTTTTTTTTAAATTAAGAGTACAGTTGGGAAACAACTAAACCTACATATGAAACTTCTGTGTGAGTACATTCTGCATCTCACTGGTGTATAGAACACCTGATAATTTTGACTGCTCCCTTTCTATATCTGCCTCTGACACTCCTACCATTATGTATTATTAAATGAAAACCTGACCCCTTTGAAGTTAATGGAAAAAAGCCTTCCTATTTTTAATGTGAGCTATTATCTTTCAGTAAGGTTACTGCATGGATCGAGTCTTTGTGCTACCAGCAAGCGCTGTCCCTTGACTTGAAAAGGACTCTGCAAACATGTGGATGTACATGTTATTATATCCTTCTGAAGGATGTGAACATTTTACTTTGAAAAACAGCCTTAAAAAATAACAGCTAGTAATATATCTCATTGGACTGCTGTGAGATCATTCATAGAGTACAAATTAGTATTTGTACTGTGAAGCACCTTTGGATCTTTGGATGAAAGATGATGTGTTTAAACACGAAGAATTAAAATTAATCTCTCCATGGAATTTTTTAAGAATGAAAAAGGTGAGCAATACAGTTTAATTAGTAAACTTATAAAAATGAAAAATGCTTAATGATGTACGATTTATATTTCTCAATGGAAACCAATATTATGCTTAGATTATAATCAAGATAATATTATTAGTAGAATAACTAAGTCAAATTAATCATGACTGAAAATCTGATTATCACAAGGGATCATGCTGCTACCATAGACTTCACAAACCTTTACTTTTATCTTATTACAGCACCAAATTTCTCCCTCTGTGCAGAGGGTGTACAGGATTTTCAGTTTTCAGTATCTTCAGACTGCTGCTTTGATATTCTAATGCACATCTTGTGAATGACGGGCCTCAAATTAATTTTTTCCTTACAAAGGAGACTACAGACAAGGACAACTGTTTTTAATAATATTATTTACAAGGTGATAATATGCAATTTGTTACTTGTCAAAACAGTGGGAATTATGTTCTCATTCTATGTTAAGTATAATTAGCTAATATTTTCCAAAGGGTATGCAGACAGAAGAGGTGTCTCATATTTTTAACTTTGTTGCAAATTTCATTGTTTGCCTTCATTTTTTCTTGCTCTAAGAATGTGAAAATTTCAGTTATTGTTCCAGTATGCTCAAAAGAAATATATTAAAAAGAAGCTGGATTTCCTCAGCCCTACAGGAATTCATGTTCAATGTATGTACATATCCCTAAAGATCTTTTAAAGGAAATATTTATGAATTTGATTGTGCGTAATGAAGTATTACATAAATTTTCTCCTGGGATTATTAAAAAAACCAACCAACACCACAAAAAAAATCCTGAAAAACTTCTAGCCTTTGTATCTTTTAAAGCATTTTTTTCCTCAAATAAATTATGTATAATACACTATATATATATTTCTTTTGGCAAATTAAAGCAGTTTCCAGATAATTTAGTTGGGGCTAATGCATTGCTTTGATGGTCTTGCTTAATGGAAAGGGGGTCTACAAGCCTCTTGTAAAAATAAGCCCTACCCTAAAAAGTTTACAATAAAATGATTAGAAAGATACATGAAATAAAAAACAGAAGAAGAAGAACAAAATAACAGCCTGGTGACATGCAATATATTTTAGTAGAGAAAAGTAGAGAAAAGTTGTGGGTACAATTTGTAGTAAATCAGACTAGATCTTCTCTTCTAACTGCATCCACGCCAGGGAGGGAAGCTTAGCAGCCAGCCTCAGAAATAGTCTCCTCTAGGGCAGATTAGTTGTATTTGCATGAGCAGTTCTTGGCTTTAGATCCTTCCTGGGCCTAGTGCAGTTTATACAAGGGTCCATTTTTAAATAGAGAGGGAAAGGGAGTGTGTATATAAATACATATTTATATTTTTGTTGATCTGACTGTGTCAATTCGTATGTGTGTATATATATAATTATTGATGTGAGAGTTGAGGAAAGAAGTTTAAATTAATGTGTCAGAAATAATGAGAGAATTGTGTTTTGGCCCAGCTGAATATTTTTTACAGCATGAAAATGTGGCCATGTGTCATATATTTTGAGGCAGTGATGAAGGACATGGGAGTGTAGGAAGTTCCCCAGCCTGGCAGACAATAATGGACTGATCAGGGTAGTGGGAGTAAAACCCTTTTCAATCTGTAAAGTCTATAAAAATATTTTTTGGGGTGTGTAATCCACTGAAATGTGCTTGGATTTAATTTAGGAAGGGAGTGCTTGGGTCAGAAGAGAACTTGGGAACAAACATTTTTAAACCACAGGCAGTCAGCACACTAAGACCAAAACTGAGCAGGAGAAACAAATTACTGCATACTTAAATAATGCTAACAAACTACAAGAAAGCCACTGGAATTAGACATTTCTATAAGGATCAATAGTAGGGTAATTAATACACAATAAATATTAAAAAGTCAAGTCCATTTTTAGTATGAGTAGAATTCAGCTCACCTAGATTCAAATGTCTAATAAATTTTAAAATTATCTTTTTATTTTTAGAATTTTAAAACCTGATTTAAGAAGTTGAACGTAGAATCTCTCCGGAGACACCTTCACTCCCAGTGAGAGAAACAGTCTCTGGAGAACCCTGTTTTGCTGTGCTAACTATGGAAAAACCTAAGGCAACTCCACTCTTAATAATTAAGTCCTTCATTTTAAATATCTATAGATGGTTGGGTACCTAAGTGAGGTGATTATACACTACAAATCTCACTCTTGCTTCTCCTTATATCTCAGGGGTAACCACGCCAATTGCAACTCATAGCAATGACAGGTGTTTCAGGGGGAAAAAAATGAACAAAACCCCACCCAACCAACCAGAAAAAGCCCAAGCCAGAGTCAGTAGGTGAGGCAGGAGCCAAGAAGGAAATGGAGGAAAGGGGTCCTATGACTTTTATCCAAGCAATAGAGATCCCACCTGTTAGGCATCTACCTTTCAGGTTACAGACCATGGGGGAATGATGTAAAAAAATAAAGGGACCCCACCACATCAGCTGCTGAGATACAGCCAATATTTAGCCAAGATTATGAGAATCATGGGGGTAGGAAATGAGTCAAGGAGAAATCTGAAATGGCAGTTTAAAGGCCAGGGCATAGACCTGAGAGACAGCAATTATAAAACCTGATCTTCTTGTTTTTTATTAATTTTACATTAGATCTCAAAGATTTGAATGCTGAAGCAGTCCAGGGAAAAGAAGCTAAAATACAGGCTTGCCCGCACAGTGCCTCAGAAATAAGAAGTAAGGCAATAGTAGTAGGTAGTAGAAATAAGAATGCACATGCAGTGCATGCCCAAGTTTCTTCTCCCTTACTTTTCTTCTGGTATCCTGATGTTTCTATTCTTGAGCATAAAATACAAAATAGGCTTAGTGGTAAGGGACCCCCAGATTCATCCTCTATCTCCTCCTGTTCCAAGAGACACAGTTGGTGATCCTCTAGGCTAACATGGCAGAGGAATTGTTTCTTGGAAAAGTGATTTAACTGATAGGATAAAGTACAGAAGAACCTACATCTGTGCCAGCCTAAATATTACTCGTAAATCTTGCATATCCTTTTTGCCCAGCACAATCAATCTGGTGAATCTCCTTGGAGTGTGTAGTAACAGGACATTAAATTTAAAAAATAATTTATCTTAAACGGAGAAAACTTCTGAGTCTGCCATCCTGCCATTTTCTTAGACTGGAACATCTCAGTTCTGCCCAGTTTGTCTTCTAGATTCCTAAATACTTTTAAAGATCTTACTTTCAGTTTCTTTGTGCCTTGGTTTTCTGTCTTCTCTCTTACAACAATAAATATGCATCCCTGCAAAAGTAAAGGAATTCATATTTGTAAACTGCTCAGACCCTCATGTAGTGCAGACCAAACAAGAACCTGGATAAAAAGGTCAGAAAATAAACACAATATATTTCCAATACCCTTCTCCTTCCATTTATGAAAACACAGAGCAGAATAAAAGCTAGCAGACAGAGCTTTCTAGAAAACCTCTTACTGCCCAAAATAATAAGGAAGTTGTTTGATCATACTACAAATATTACTCAAATATTTCTGTCAAGGTCAGATTCTGGCAAGTGTCATTTTCTATTTTCTACTTGAAGTACTATGTGTTCAAGTATCTGTGCAACAACCCCAGGGCTTGCAGAGTCGTTGCATGTAACTTTTCAGAACCATTTTGTCTAACATTTTTATCTACGTTTGTTGCTCCTTTGTTCTGGCTCTGCCTGTGCTTCTTTTAATTATCAATTTCAATTTAGGTTGGCCCAGTCTCATTCTAAGTTCAATGTGCTTAAAGATGCATAAGTTAATACCTGCTTAAAGTACACTGGAGAGCCTCAAAGCTACGCGATCATTTTGTATCGGATACACGCTGCAAATGAGGGCAGGCAGAAGAGTATATCATTTATAAATGAGATTCCAAGGAGTGTATCCCAAATGGATGTTAAAGAATACAAAGCATCTTTTTGAAAACAAACTAACAAAGAGACAAACAAACAAAAATCCCCAACAAAACTTTTCTGGTTTTAGGTCGTCTTTACATAGTGACTCATAGTTCTACTCTGGAGTGAAAATTAACTGCATTTCCAAGGTGAAAGGTCAGCTGAAAAGCTTTTATATAATACAGTACTTTACTGTTATGTCCTAACAGGGGAGAAATCTTGCAATAAAAAAGCTACTTCACGTTAACTGGTGGAATCTAGAAAAAATTACAAAGTTATACATCTCTTTTACTTTTTCAGTAAAATTAGGCTTTTGTGTCATCAAAGCATCCAGCTTTCCCTATATGTTTCACAAACTTTTCCGTTGCAACCTATGAGATGAATTTTTCACTTCTGATGATATTGTTATCTCAAAGCCACTGTCTGATACTGATTTATAATAGCTGATGCATTAGCTATTTTCTACCATTCAACTGCCATTTATTTTATCATTTCAAAGATGATTTTTAAAACACGAGAAAGCATCTGCACCCCTACATAGGGAGAGAACTCTAATCTTAACAAGATATAATCCTTTTACAGGCGTTATTATTTTAATCTTCTGTAAAGAAATGCCAGTTAACCTGGCTGCTGCCCAGGCCCCCTCTCTTTGACAAGGGCCAAGGATGACAATTTTCTGGAGAATGCGCTGACACTCTGCTGAGGCCTGATGTCCTGCTGAATGTGGGACACTGCAAAGCTAAAGTGGGAGCAAAGGTCATGGATTAGAATGAATTAAGCAAACGTGGATTAAGAAAGATCAATGAGCAGGGACACAGACTCATCAGGCTCTGTTTAGATAATCTGCTTGCTCCGACTCACATTTTCTTCCAGCGTTACAGCTGAAGAAAATGTACTTGAAGCTCACTCTTGTCAGCTCCTGAGAAACTATCAGTAAATCAGGCAGACAAGATAGTACCCTGAAATGTAAAAACTCTGCCAAGGACTGATATTGACCCTGATCCCCAGATACTACAAGTTCTGTGACTGAAAAGACAGGTCTGCAATCCCGGATGATGAAACCATCAGGTCAGTTGCTCTGGCTCAGTCAGTATATTACTGAGGAAGAACAGAGAGAGGCAACAAATGATACTGTACTAAACTGTGGAAAAGGGCATTCTCCAATGCTATGCTTTATTAGCGATGACAGAAACGTTGGCAGAAGATAGCTGTCATTTCAGAGGAAATAGCTTGTAGAAAAATATAATCCTACAAACTGATCAAAGAAAATTCTCAGGGTCATAAAAGCTGTGGGAAGAAGCTGAAATGAGTGAAGTTCCCATAAGCCACATAGTGAGAAAGGACATGAAAAGTGTGAAGAGAAGAATTAGGATATTTACTGACTAAGAGAAGTATCATAAAGAATTGGATCTGTCAGTCAGTAGGAAAAAACCCAATGTCCCAACTCATGTGCATAGGATTGACATTTCCTACACTGAGATCTACTTTTTATTGGTGTATGCTCCACTAGCTTTCAAAGTTAAAAAATGAAAATGCAAAATCAACCAAAGAGATGAAACAAAAATATAGTAGACATCATACTATAGGAACAACCTCAGAAGTGATGACGTGTGCTGAACATGTCTCACCCAGTAGGACCTCATAAGATCTCAGATCCTAACCGCAACCCGCTTTTGCTTCCCTAAATGGCACCTAGAGAATGATAGTTCCGTATAATCTAGAAATATAAGAAACTTGTATAGTCAAGGTGCTTTTTTTCTCTGTTGCTGCAGGATTTTTCTTAGAGGTGTGTATTAACCTATTTGCCACACTAGCTATGTCACAAAGGTACTAAAGAATTTTACAGATAAACCAGTAAGATTTTTGCTCAAGTAACAGTGTACAGCCAGAAACACTACCTATAAATTAAGGAGAAGGGTTGATTTCTCACAAAGTTACTGATGGAAAAATACTTTCCTATCAGGGAAGATCTTAGAAACTGCAAATGGTAAAAAAGTATATTTAACTTCCTATCTCTGTTCATGATTCCACAGGACAAGGTGGGTTCCAGCACACAAATGAAGTGCAGGGTATATGAAGAAGATATTAAAATCAGAAAACAATGTCAAAACAATTCTTTCTTCACATAATGAATAAAGCACTGAATTTTTCCCTTTTAGAGTGCTAGAATAGAAAGTGACTTACTTATGTCTAAAACTTCATCCCTTCTTAAAAGAATATGAAACATCATGATCCGTGTTTGCCTCACACTCTACTTGCTTTTGTATTTTTCCAGGGACAGAAAAAAGAGATAAGAAAAGGAAAAAAAAAGAAAAGAAGCCCAAAATCTGGTGAATAGTTGTTTTGTTTTTTTTTTAATTTTCCCTTTTTCTGGTATCCAGTGAAAGACAGGGGAAATAATTAATGCAGTGCTGGACCTGAATTCAGTCCAATGTAGCTACCATAAAACAGCAGATCATATCAGGACAAGGATTCACCAGGTCCAGCATTCTTCCTTCAACAGCCATGAGTGTGAGGGACTGGCATGCCTGGTGTCCTTTTCCCTGGCATGCTCTTGCTGCAGTAAGAGCCCGAGGGACTACCTGAGATGAAGGCTCCAGACTTCTGTGTTCAATAGAGAAAATGGGGCTGACCACAGTCCTTTTAAGATTCTAATTACACTGTTGGCTCCTGAAACATCTTGCGGTAATGAGTTCCACAATTTAATTACAGGCGTGATATGACAAAGTATTTCCTTTGTTTATTCCAAAACTGCTGCATGAAACTTGCATTGAGGGCTCTCTAGATTTTGCATTGTGAGAAATAATGAACAGCTGAACAGTTTACCATACATCTGAGATAAAGACCAAATTATCGTTCTTCAAACAACTTGAGTTATCTGGTTTCTCATCGGGATCTCTAAGAACAGAATACTCTCAAAAAAGTAGATAAACATATGGATAACGTATTTGCATGAAAATCACAGTATTGTGAAAGGAGAGAGGGAGGGAAATTATAGCAGCTATTTGTTCATGGTTTGGGGCTTCTTTTTTGTTTTATATTGACTGAGAAAGCCTTGCTTTTAACCATTTGCACAGGCAAAGTTTAAATTATTAAGTTGTGGGAATATTCTAAGATATATACATTTTTAAAGAGTATTCTGTTAGTGTAAGAGTAGAATTATTCCTGAAAGTACAAAGTTTGTAATATATATGATTACAAATTCCTTTTGCAATCTGCGTAATGCCTTATTCACTCCTTGATATTTAAGGGCACTTATGGAGAGAATGTAAGTGTTATTACAGTGAGTGACATACCATATGGCAAGTAGGATCAGCTGCAGCTTTGCACATTGTTGTCATTTTTCCCCTTGTAGCACAGTTTTGCATGATGTAATGTTTTTCTGCGTCTGTTCAATAGTCTACCATTTAAGCCTGCCGTATTATAAAATGCCATTTTAAGGAGTTGCAGCTGAACCTGCTCACCATAAGTCTGCATTTATTTCACAGATGTCTATCACACTGTCATCCCACAGGTGCACTGCAACTTTAAAATTTTCCTGGGCCACATCTTGTGATGTAAGAAAAATGTATTATGCAATTTAAAGAAATGGCAGCCAAAAAAGTAAATGCTGCTAAACATTTTAAAATACTACACTTGGGCATGCAAATGCAAGTAACCTTAGAGGGTGATAATATTTTCGTTCTCAGCTAAATATGATGCACAAATGATAGTGGAAGGGCCAGGTCCTGAAAAGTAAAAGTCCTCTCCAGGGTACAAGTAAGAAATTGAAATGAGATGTTGGGTGGGTGGAGGTTGCGGGGAAGGGCAGTGTCCATTAATATAGGAGAAATTTGGGTTTTTTCTATGCTTCTGCTCAACTGTCCATGACGAAATTTTTGGAAAACTGAATTCATCTGGAGGTTATTTTCTGACTTAAGTAGAATTACAGCTTTTTTAAGTGTAGTCCTGTTGCTCCGTTCTCAAAGACTATCAGAAAATAAGCAGTGTAGAAGGTATAGGCAGAAAAAAAGGGAAGAAAATACATTAAATATTAATTTAAGTATAATCACATATTTAAGGAAACACTTGACTGTTTCTTCAAAGTTCAAACAACTGTGAAGAACATTCTCTCTTCACTTCATTTCACTATACTTCATCTCATCCTTCCTTTTTCCTCCTCAACATGCCATGCCTTTTTTCCTACCTGCAAGTCATCAGCAATGTTGTGATCTAAGATTCCATTTCAGGGTCAAGTGCTGCTGTATGTCCACATGAACCATCCCTTTACTTCCGTTAGGCTGTTGACATACACAGATATACTGGGAGGAAGACGATGAAAAAATATCCAAGGAATTTTTTTTTTTTCTTAGCGGGAAGTGCCACTGGTCCAAAAAACAAAGATTTTCAATTCTCAGTTTGAATTTTAGATCTCCATTAGAAAACCGGTTTTATTTATGCACCAATCAGGAAAACTGTAAAGGACAACAACTAATTAACTCTTCAATAATGAAGTATTTGAAAAACACTTTTCTGAATTAGAACAGCAATGTTAATACAAATATTTTCAGTGCGCAATCATATAGAATTACAACCCAGTGTTATTTCTAAGTCAAATAAGACTTCCTGGGTTTGACATTTTGAAAATTAAAGACTGGGTAAACATGAAGATAACAAATGTTAAACTAGAATGTGAAGGAAAAGGTAAAATTAAATTACAAATACACTTTAAATGAAATAAATTACCATAACTTGTTCATAATTTTGGAGTATATATCACTATAGTTGAATACATTCAATCTTATATTCTCATTTCATATTACTTTTGGTACCAGCACTGAGATACAAAAAAAATTAATGCCTTGTTTGTTCTTAAATTAATTGAGAGTAGACATGGCCTGATAATTTTAGTAAATTCTTCTCTGATTAATCATTTTGAAATTGTAACAAGAAAACAAGGCTTTATAGACAAAATAATAGAAAATATTGAAATTGGTTTATAACAACAATTGAAGTTACTGTTTCATATCAAGGCCTTTATTCCTTGCCTTACCTTGCTTGTTTTTATCAGGACTGGAAGACAACATAGATTAGTAACAAAAAGCTCTGCAACAAGGAAAGATAAAAATCCTACTCCCTCTTCAATATGTGTATTTCACGCCTTATTCAATTTACTTTAAGTACTGATTTACCAGATATTTTCTGACTCTTGGTTAATAACTAGAAAGGAGAACCAAAATATCTTAAAATACATATTTTTATTTTTGTATGCAAAAACCCAAATATGATTATTAGAATCTTTCTTGACAGTAGTGTGGTTTCTCTAATTAAATACCCACAGCAAATTTCACTGATGTCAAACAAACACCTAAGGCCCACTTTTTTTTTCCACTTGGAAATCTGAAAGTCTGCTAAAGAAAAAGGTTCTCAAAGAAAACAATCTTTACTTATAATTCTGTTAATTTTATGCAGTTATTGCCACTTGCTTCTTTTATATGCTTTCATATTAGTTTGCTATTGAAGGATTTGCATTTAAATAACAACAGCTGCAAGATTTATGGCTTAAAATATTGGCACAAATATAATAGAAAGGTACTGAAAAGTCTATAGCAACTGAACGATGTTGGTTTAAAACTGTACTTTCCTCTTAAATATTTTAATTCCACTGGTGAGCTTGTTATTTATACAGGAAACAAAACCAGTTCCTCTTTACAAGCTTCACTTTCACATTTATAATACCAGCTGCAGATATTGTCCAAGCTGAGACAGAAGAGGATAATTCTTTTGTTCACTCTGATACCATGATACAGTTAAATTTAGATAAGCTGGCAAACAAGGAAAAAGAGAGCTATAAAATGAAAAAAAGTAAATGTGATTCTAAAGAAAACAAAGTCTTAAAAAGAAAATGATGACAGCAGGTTACTGAAATAAAACAAATATACTGTAATATCCCAGAAAACTTTCTATTTTTAATTTTGTTCCAATGCTTTCAAAGCTAGTTTCTTCTTTTTCTAAATGAGCATTAATAAACAGGTCTCACAATGTTACAATTTCACTTGAAAATAAATTGGATCAAGAATATAAATTTTCCTCTAAATTTCTACTAGTGAGCAGTTTCTTAAAACTATACTTGCTTTTCATCCAGCTTTTGAGTAATTTACTTTTATATAGCGTTCATATTTTCTTAGTATTCACTGAATTGCTGGAAATCCAGGTATGGTCATTTAACAACAATTATACATGGAAAATTACACTCCTCGACGTATTAGAAAGTTTAGCAATTTTGGAATGAGAACTTTAATGAAGATTATCTTCCAACAGTAATTATGAAAAACACAATAAATAGTAACACTTAAATGCAGACAAATGCCACGATTACTGAAAATGTAGTGTTGTATTTTTTGATGAGCAGTGGGAAGAGTAAAATCAGAAAATAAATCAGTAAATATGAAGAGCTGACACAAAACAGAATGGGAGAGAATAAGTTAATTCAACAATATCATGATGAATGTGGGAAAGACCTCATTACATAAAAATACTCCTAATTACTGGTAATACTAACTAGATTAAGTAGTTCAACACTTAATAGAGATACATGACAATCATATGGAATCATCTATGGAGTCATAAAATCATCTGGGGGTAAGCTCCTATGCAGTGAATTGATGTGCATGGACAAAGGAAAGGAAAAGCTTCTGCTCATATTTTGCAACTACAGATGATCTTCAATAATTTTGGGGCTTGTAAAGAAATAAAATAATAAAAGGTACAAGAAAAAAAGTCAAATATTTATCACTGATGTGACAAAACTTTACAAAGAAGTCATCATATTTCAGGTAATTTTTAAAAAACTTGCATTAATACAACATTAGAATTAAAAGCTGTTCTAAATTAAGAATTCCTTATAAGAACAGAACAAATGTTTTTATCATCTAGCATTCTTTTTCATAGCAGGTCTAATAATAAACGGGAAAGACATTTAAGCAGCCTGAAAAGTATTAAATTAATGGTAATTTTTTTATATTTTTTAACACAAAAGAAAAAAATTGAAACCCTTTTCTTTAAAGAGTACTTTATGTCATGTGTGTAGTTTCCATTTAGTAATAGCATTTGTCAGTGCACAATGCTTATGTGTAGAACATCAAACATATTGCATAAATTCTCATGTTCAGCTATCATGAATGATCTTACCATTACCTCCAGTTGTAGAAATACCAATAATTTAAACTCAAGTTTTTGCTGCTAATTTGCCTTTGAAAAGATCAAGCTATTACAATTCTATCTTTCTAAAAAAGAACTACTTCTTTGCAGTGGAAAGATTAAGGAAACTGTTACTCCATCTGTAAAATGATTTAGATTCTACAGCAAAGAAATCTAACAAATCTGGGCAAACTGCTCAAACAGCTGACAGAGTGAACCGTAGAAATGGCTCAAACTCCAGGGTTTGAAATTCTCCTTTGGCTGTACATTGTCTCAAGTCATTATAGAGAAATGCAGAGCTCCTCTCTCTCAGGGCCTGAGTTGGGATAAGGAGTAAATAAATGTTCTTTATAGCACTCTTCATCTCAGGAATTTTGTGCAACTTGTAAGTAATTCAAAAAAGATATGCCACAAAAGCTGAATATTAAATATTTTACAACTTCATAAGATAGAAGGGAGGAAAATAGAACAACATTCTCTAATAGGATTCTGTAATACACTTCCTGAAAAGATGTATTCTTCATTTTTCCAAAAAATGCAGAATAGAAAGTATTTTGGACCAGAGAATGTTTCTGTATCCAAATGTTTAGGATGTTCTGCTGTGGGGTGAGAAGTCCCAGACAATTCCAGACAGTGTCTGCATCTAATATTCAGCACTAATTGTACACACCTCTATAATGTGTCAATTTATCCAGGTTGGTATTAGGGTATACTGTCATTTCCTCTCCTCTTGACTGAGTATCTAAATGGATTTTGCATGAGAAACTTCTTGCTTCTGGATAAAAGCAACAATCACAAGGAAGTTCAGCCCTGACCTCAGTGTCAATGTGCTCAGTGCTAGAAAGGCAGGGTATGCCCACATTAAACGACACAAAGAACCTGTGAAGCAGATTTGCATGAATTTAAAGACTTGTGATATGGACTAAGGCACTTAGTGCCTTATATCACTGAGTGCATTTAAATTCCTTCCTCCTTTCTGATACCTGGTTTCTTCTGTCTCTCCCCGAGCAGATGCTTGTTTCAGACTGGTAATCTGTGAAAAAAAAAAAGATGTGGGCCAGAACTCAATGAGGAAAACTAATAGGAAAACGCACAGTAAAAACAACAGACCATCAGCTTTAATTAGTTATCTTCTTGTTGTAATTTAGTTTGATGTCCAAAAAGTAACTGTAGAAGTATTACTTCTTTATATATCTAAATAATAACATAAAAATATCATTAAAAAATCTATTAGTGACATGCTATTATGTCTTATAATTGAAGTAATTGTTACTCTACAACACATCTACTGTCCTAGTAGACATTAAGCAAACACTAGCAAAACCAGAGAAATTTCATTGTAATGGAAACGTGTTATAGGTTTATTTTTTTTTTTTTTTAACTGCAGTGAATCTTTCAGCCTAATAACAGCAATGACTAAGTTTCAAATTCTTACTGGCCCTGAAAGATGTCACAAGAATTTTCCAGGGAAAATCTCTTACCACTTTAAACCCCAGCACCAGAATCCAGCAGCCTTGCTCTCAATTTTGGTGACCTACTGCTTCATGAGAAAAACTCCAAGCACCTTTTAAAAAAAAATCCCACTCCTGACCTTAGCTAAAACTTTTCAGTACACCAGTTTCTGCTTATGCATTGCACCTACCACAGGCAACTTTTCTCTGATGGAGCTTTTTTCCCAGCATAGAGTCTTCTCCAATTTACCCTCGTGGGAACTTCTCTCCGCACTGTAATCTCCACAAAGCCAGGGAATACACCACTGTTGCTAAAATGTTTTGGATGCACTGGTTAGTTCCATGTGAGCATTAGCTCAATCCCATCCCTGCTGCCACTCGTTCTATATTCTTTGTAATTTAAGCTGTAATGATAATTTTTTCATTTCCTCCTTCCCAGTTTTCTGCCACATGATAATAATAAGTGTCCATCAGCGGTGCTGAAGTTACCTTTAGATAAAGAAGAAGTGTCTTTCTTATTAAATGAGTTTCAGCTGCAGCACAGACCAAAGTATGTGTTCATCCATTGAAATTGACTCATTAGCTTCACAGGATTGTTTAAATGTGCAAATTATATTAATTACCGCACAAAAATTTTTGGTCAGGTTGTACCCAAAATGCATGAACCAGAGATGTCAGCTGTGATAGTAAAATAATATATTCAGTTCAGGGGGCTGTTTTAGCTCCACATTACCTTTTTGGCTAACAAATACTGCTGTACTATTCTTATATGTTTTGCTTAAAGAAATATTTCAGAAATTCAGCATTAGCAGCTTCTTTACTTCTCTTGCCTCCCTTGAGAAAAAAGTTTGCAGGGAAGAGCATTTGGTAAAGAAGAACTTTCCAATATCTTTCCAGTGTGTTTTACACTAAGAAGAAACAGGTTGGTGAAATAATAGCTGCTCTTTTGTCACTGAGAACAAAGGGAATAGATGATTTTTTTTTAATTTTCATTCTTTGGAATGGTATACAGAAGACCACCAAAATCTGGAGATTGGAGATATGATTCTCTGCCCTCTAATGGGAAGGAGGCAACAGAGGTCTGAAACCAGAATGAAATTCTCAAGTGCAGGCACATGAATAATTGAATAACAATCTGTTTAGAGAATACTGAAGAAGAGACATTCAGGAAAAAAAGAGGAAAAAAAAGAAAAAAAATAAATAAAAAGAAAGAGGACAATTTAATTTTTTATTTTATTACAGAATGTAAAGAAAAATTTTCCTAAAATCATAGAAATCAGTACAAATCCCCAAATGTTTTTTAAGACAAAATTATTGAATTTTATTGTGGCTTTACCTTGGTTGGCTGCCAAGTGCCCACACAACCACTTTCTGACTTCCTCTCCTCAGCAGGACAGGGGACAAAATAAGATAAAAAATCTCATTGGTTGAGATGAAGACAAGATTATTCACCTATTACCACCGCAGCCAACACAGATTTTACTTGAGGAAGTTTAATTTATTGCCAATTAAAAATAGACTCAGTTACTCAGAAACAAAACCAAAACCAATCACCTTCTCTTCCACTCACCTTTTTTCCCAGGTTCAATTTTCCTTCTTCATTCCTGACTATTGGACCTCCTCTTCATGCTGAGCAGTGCATGAGGATGGGGAATGGAAGGGTGGGGTCAGCCCATAGCAGCTCCTGTGTGTCACTCCTTCCTTCTCCTGTTTTTCTTCTGCTCTAGTGTGGCTTTCCACCAGTTTCAGCTTCTTCCATGGCACATCCACCTTCTCTGCCACGGAGTCCTCCACTGGCTACAACGCAGATCTCCTCTTGCCTGTTGTCCTCCACAGGCTGCAGGGGTGCAGATGCCTCACCATGGTCTTCACCAGGGGCTGCAAGGGAATCTCAGCTCCAGTGGCTGGAGCAGATCCTTCTCCTCCTTCTGCACTGAGCTGGGTGTCTGCAGAGCTGTTCCTCTCCCATTTCTCACTCATCTCTCACACAGCTGCTGTGCAACACTTTTTACCCTTTCTTAAACATGTCTTCCCAAAATGCCCCAGAGCCTTGGGCTGCAGGGCCCAGCTGTGCCCTGTTTGGGTGGGTTGGAGCTACCTGGATCCAGCTGTGTCTGGCTGGGGACAGCCCCGGACACTCCTCACAGAGGTCCCTGGAGCCTCCGCCGCCTGTGCCTGGACACCAAATACATTGATTCATATAGAAAGGAATTTTGGTTTAATTTGGTTCAGTTATAAAACAAAGCAAATAAATCTTAATACTTTCTCCTGCTGTATGTTGCAATCATGAAATCTAATCAATTTAATTAAAAGAGACATTTTCTCAGAAATTCTACTGATTTGGATGAACTCCCATTTCTCCGTAAAATACTATTCTTATTAAAACCAGCCAATTATTAGTAACGTATTAAGCCAACCTCTGCAGGCTAACTAAGCTTCTTTAATAACAGAAAAGGTTTATAAAACAATCTGCCACAGAAATTTAAAAACTGAAATCAACACCAGAATTTTCATGCGAATTTTAATATTTACATGCAATTGAGAAAGACACTGTGCTGGTTTTACCCGGAGTAGTTAACCTCCTTCACAGTATCTGGTATGGGTTTATGTTTGGATTTGTGCTGAATGTAGGGCTGATAACACAGATGTTTTTGTTATTACTGAGCAGGGCTTACAAAGAGCCAAGGCCTTTTCTGCTTTTCGTACTGCCACGCTGGGGAGAAGGCTGGCAGTGCCTGGGAGGTTGGGAGGGGACACAGCCAGGACAGGTGACCCCAACTGGCCAAAGGGACATTCCAGACCGTATGACCTCATGCTCAGTATGGTGGCCCGTGGTATATTCAGTGATTACATCCCACCTATATTAATACATGAAATTACTCATGAAAGTAGACAAGAAACTTTTTTCCACTGTTCAGAGAGCCAAGTGCTAGGTTGTCCATTTTGATGATATTGCTAGAGGAAGGCAAAAATAAGAAATGCCTTGGGTATGGGGTTCTGAATGTAATAATTACTGGGCTTTCGGTGCAACAGTATTTCCCACTGTGTCCCCTGTCTCAGTAAACGACATCCTCATGCACAACCCTTGAAAAGGCACATGGAGAACTGGGTCCTGTGGCTCTCTATAAGTGCATGCCTTTAAGGAAGAGAGGATAAAAGGCTCTTTGACTTTTAAAAAATAAAATAACAATAGTAGGTATTATAATTAATAATGATCACTTTCAGAATACCTTACAGCTTCAAAGCACTATGAAACGATCAAATAATTATCGTTTACTTAGTGAAATTAATATAATTCAATATGCAAAGATGCTGAAACAACAGAGGAGCTTTAAAACACACAAGCTAAATCCCCAAGCCCACCTGAGAAGCTGCACAACTTTGTAGTCAGGTTCTACACTACCCTCGATGTGCTATGTAAGCTGAGTGTCCAACAGCAGCAGAGTAGACCAGTGGAATAAATCATTTGGAAAAAAATAAAGTCTCAAATGTCATCCAGGCTTTAGGTGATTCTCGAGAGGGTCAAAATCACACACCTTGATGTTCAAGCTACTCATGCTACTAATAGATAGGAAAGAATTGACCAAATAGAGGTCGAGATTTTGTCTTTTTTTTTCCTTGTAAGCAGCATTTATTGCTAATTAGTTCTTAACATCTTATTCACAATATGATTCTGCATTTTTATACACTTAGAAGTCCCATTGACTTAAACAGGAGTAGTGAGTGCACAAGGAATGGAGAATAGGGCCTTTGAAGTTCGGGATCGTTATTTAGATTTTAAGCATGCCTGGAGACAGCACTCCAGATTAATAAAATGCTTTGCTTCAATTAGATCTGTGTCTCCTGCATCCCTCCCCAATTCCCTCTGCCCTTGTTTAACATACTCCCTTATCCCTTCACATTATCCAGACAGGTGCTCTCTGCTACCAAAGTGTTGCAAGTTTCACGGAGAAGATACAGTGTGGGGAGGCATGGTATATATATTGGTTTCTTGGCTGTGATGCATGAAAGGAGAATGTGTGAGTCTGTGTATGAGTCTGATTTGTTCTCCCTGAATATATTGTTTCAGAGATTCTTTAAAAATATCTCTGAAAAAAAAATCTTAAAAGATCTTTTAAACAGACATGCTCACTTTTCTGTATTGCAAACACATTTTCACAATCCAGCCCAGAAAATGTAAATCAAAGGAGTATTACTTCTAGCTGATTAATTCTGGAGGAGAGAGAAGACAATATAAAGAAAAACATAGATATTCTTTATTATATATGAACTCAGATTTATGCCATGATTTTCTCTCATTTTCCACTGTATTAAGTCCTCTCATTTCAGATTTCCTTGAAAGAGACTTAGGAGCATAATGCAATGGCTACTGAAAACTGACACATTCTGCAAAGTGGGGCCAGGAAATTATAAGTTTCACATTGAGTTCAATGGGAAAGTCGTAAGGCCCTGCTCCTTCTCCCTGGGGGTATTTTCCTGTTTTATTGTCAGTACTATAATGGGCAATCAGTTCCTGAAATGGTGCCCTGCTGTCTAGATGAAGCATTTATAGGGTTTTTAAGCAGTCCATTTGAACACTGCAGAATAAAAAAAGTCAGCCCTTGTAAGTTCAGATTTTAGGGCCCTGATCCTGCACTGAACCGTCAGCAAACCTCCTGCCCACTTGGAATTCAGAGCGGGATCAAGGTCTTCATTTCCACATTTTCTGCTGCAATTCAGATCTTTATTTATCATAGCTGGAAACAACAGTACAAATAAAAATGCTTCTAAAATCCAAGTGTCTGTCCCTTTTAAAAGTAAACTTCCCTAGATTTATGCACATATATTTACATAGTAATCCTCTGAATAGAGAAACAGCTCCTAATGAATTAGGGGATTACTACAAAAATATATAAATCATCACAGATGTTTTCCATGCAGAAACATTTTATTTAAAAAAAAAAAAAAGTTCAAAACTCAAAGGAAAAAAGTCTTTTTAAGTGCCTAACATCACAAACCAGATCCAAGAAAGAACTTACGGGCCAGATTCAATATAAGATTTAGGCCTAAAATGAAACTAAGAGAATTTAGGGATCACTTAAGGTTAGTCTAAATTAGGATTTAGAAGCCCAAACTTGACTACAGCCCAGATCATTATCTAGGTCATCTCTTTTCAGCACTTGTTAATCCTTACAATACCTGAATCTATAAAATGCCTTCCTGTGAGGCTTAAAGTTTACTATGGCTAAAAGTGGCCATACTTGCTCAGCCCTGGCTACTGAAGATATATGCCCATTGCCTAGATAAATTCTAGGCTTACTCAGGGGAGAGTAAGTCAATGAGCTTTCTACTTCTCCAGAAAAGTCTGAAAATATTGCTATGTCTTTCTTTTTTTTTTACATCTGCTTAATGCTCAGAACTGTTCTGCACAGAAGCTGGAGCCCTGCTACCAGCCCTGAGCCACCATTAGCCATAAATTTTACAGCAGCCACAGGAAAGGGCATGTTCCACCTGTCTGCAGATGTGGGACCTCCGTGAAGCAAGGGACCTAGTATTAGAACAGATAGAAAGTTTATGAGTGACTCCCTCCCAGTTGTTATGGCATTAAGTAGGAAGAGGTAAATATGATGTTTTTTCAGGTCTTTATTCCTAGAACTATCGTCCTCATAAGCAAACAGCATAGGCAATACATTTCTATTCTGACAAAGAGAAATAATACAGTTTTTGTCCTACTCAAAGGACAGTCAGAGAACACTTTCTATGTTTTTTTCTGGATACAGTGGCTTAATTTCAAGAGCCAAAGCAAACATTTTTCAGGAACCGTCCTCACCAAATTGTTGATTGTGTCTCAGGTGGTCACAAGGTTTGGCGATTTAGGCCACTGTTGTATGGATGACACGACAGTTGCTTCAAGATTTGAAAATCTCCGTACTAGACCAATGGTTTAACTGCCAGTCTACACTTCAAAAGACAGGAAGTGCAATTTACCACTTTTCAAAATCATTCCCTTTGGTGTCTATTCCCCCGGGGTGTGTAGGCTCTCAAAATCGCATCTCACTCTTTTCATCTGAATTCTTTCACATCAGAACAAGAATTTATTCATGGGAACCAGCTACTTACTTTCAGCTGAGTGACATATATCTGACTTCACCATACCTTTTTCATTCTGGGCTCAATTAACCTTGTCTCATGTAAAATGAAAAAGAAGGATGACAGCATGAGCACAACAGAATTTTCTGTGAAGACTTTTTTTTTAAGATTCATTGAAAGACTGAGGACATACCTCCATAGGTAGATGTTAAGATGCATATGACACGCTATCCCAAATTTCACCTATCTGGCTATAAGCTGACTCCAGTTCCAAGGCTGGGTGGTAGTATTAACATGGCACCAAGACCAAGTTAACCAGGAATCAGGAGACTCCTGAGAAAAAGAGAGTGTTGGCAACTCTGCAATTTTGAAAAGTTTGAGACTGTTTCAGACACTCCCTCAGCCTCAATGAATAGTTCTATTCAGCAGGTGATTATCCTTAAGAGCAGGACCTATATACACAGAGAGAGCTAGTAGAGACACCCTACTGTGAGTGGTTTTTTGGCAAGCCTCACCAGAGACTTTGGCAGCCTCTCTTCCTCTAAAGTGCTACTGTGCTTTTGCATGGTTGCATTCTTCATGCAAACAAATACCAATGCCAACCCTAAGAACATGAAGAACTGATAATAATTATTGTTTTCACTGCTGGGTAGCAGAGAACAACTGCAACATCAAGAAATATCATGCTTTCTGAGCATTTCTTTTAGAAAATATATCTATTTCCTTAAGCTTAAGTAATAAAATCCAGTTATCTGACAACACATTTGAATTGTGTTTTCATTATATGCATGTACATTTTGAAATGGATTACAATTTTTAATTAAGACCCCATGTGGTTATCCAAAAAGAGTAATTAGTAGCTTCCAATAAAAGTTTTATGTTAATGCTTGTGAAATAATGTATTAGACAATTTTAGAACAAAATAAAATGTAGAATGTCTTAAATATCACAACACTTGAGTCCAAACAAAATGTTTCTTTTGCTCAATTTTTTCTACTCCATGCCATGTCTGAAAAAGTATTTTTAGTATATGTATATTCATATAATTTCAAAGCTGGAAAATATTTATTTGCTTGGGTTGAAAATATTTCTTTATGGTATTTCTAGTAGTCACTTAACCTGACCTCCTCTGGACGGCTTAGTGAAGTTTTTATTCTGGGCAAAAGTAGAAAATAAGTACCACAAAAATTGTGATAAAGAAAAAACAAGAAAGAGAAAGAAATGTAAACAGAGGCATAAAAGGGCAACTGGTTTTACAAACCAATTAGGAACAACACAGGAGGTTGGATGGGGCTTTGAGCAACTGGTCTAGGGGAAGGTGAGGTTCCAACTCCCCACAGCAGGGGAGTTGGAACCAGATTAACTTTAAGATCCCTTCCAATCCAAATGATTCTATGATTCTGTGATTATCTATTCACAAGTTAGCAGTGAAAACTATTTCCAAGTTTTGTAACAATGCTCTATCATTTGCATGAAACATAATACACAGTCTAAAAAAATCACTTAGGGTAGGATGTCTGCCTGACTTCAACTAGTGTTAACAGCTCTTGGGGTGGGAATAAGCAGGGGTTTATTGCTTATCCACTTGCCTACAGTCTGCAGGTCTTATGAAACATATTCTTTTTTTGAACCTTGTTGTTCCAAAGCAGGGAGCAGTAAGACTTGTTCACAAGTGGAAAAGTCCCCTACCTCTAAAAAAGATAAAATGTTCATGGCAAGATGACTCCAAAGAATTTCTGTGAGACACTGACAATTTGGGCTGGCCTGAAGGCTTTGCTCTGTTGAACAAACACAATTCATTTTGTCTTGTGAGGAATGCCACAGTGAGTATGCAGGGAGCAGTGAAGTTTCTCCTGGGTAAGCTGAGATTCTATCTCCTAGAGTTCTGGGTTGTGACACAGGAACAATTTAGACTGCCAAAAATATATGTGTTAATGACTAGTCTTACTTTCAAATCTCAGCAGCAAATGACTCACCTCATGCATGACAGTAGCTCCTAACCTTTTGATACTGGCTTGATGTTAGACCGACTAGAGACCTATTGGAGAGAAATGTTATTGCAGAGCTCTGAATTATGCATATTCTAGATGCACCAAGGCTGACAAGGCTCTGTAGGTGGAAGGCGTCACTCCTACTAGATGTGTCTTCATTACTGAAATTCAAACACTAGCTCTTTTTGACTCCAAGTCTTCTGTTTACAAATTAATAATGAGAGCTCTAATTCGATAATTAATTCTTACACTAGGTATTTATGACTGTGTCTTTTGTTTACTCGTTGTTGGCATACAGGGGTTTTCTGGTCTAAGGGCCAAGGTAGAAGGATACACAAACAATGACAGAAGACTTAACCACCATTTATGCTCATTTTTGGTGATTTTCTCCTACATGTAATCAGCACATATGTGTTTACTTTTTATCACAGTTTTAAATTATTTGGGCCAGCAGATGGAAAGCAAAGGAGGATAGTGATAATTTCTATCAGTGGTTCTCTTCTTATCCCTTTGCCTCCAGCACACGATCTGTGGTTTTTATTTGTCTTCAACAATCTACTGATCAAATATTTATATTCCTAGTTCTTTTACCCTAATAGAGGAATTCAATTGGTATTTCCATGGGAAATACTACTTCTTCAAGAAAAGAAGAATCTCAAGACTCCAAGTCATCCGCTTCTCAGAAAAAATAATCCTGAAAATTTTCTTAGAATATAAGAATATTTTCAGCAGTTTGTAAGATTTAAATACGAACTAAAATTTCAAACTTAGGAGTCCTTGTATGAAGACATTATTATTTATCTCTTTCTACTGTTTCTGCTGAAGTAATTTTACCTGATACATAGTAGGATTGTAATTGCTTGATTAGGGAGTGTTGTTCCCTGATAGACTATTACAGCTAGTTCTTGCTTCTTTTTTTCACTTGCATCTGATTTAGCTCCCACTTTATTGCCCTCTAAGATAATGACACTGCACTTGATACAACTATTTTTCATTCTCCTTCAACACTGTAGTCATCCATGTTATTCTATTTTTCTCAGACCATGATCTTCCATTGAAATGGTGATCCCTCACAGTGCTGTTTATGATGTTTATATCAAAGTCCTCAGTGGAATACCAATAAATTTCCCATCATTGATGCTCTTTGATCTTAGTACTTTCCTTCTAACATAAACCCTTTTCTCTAAAGAATGAACCCCTGTTGTTTTGATTCACAGAAGTATTTTCAGACAATGATCTACATTGCAGAAGAGACTGTCTTGAGGAAAAAACCCTCTTCAGGTGTGCAACCAGGTGGAGCTCTGATATACCACTACCTGGATGTCACAGAGATATCCTGTTTATTTAGTTGTACCTGACACAAATTTAGCAGCTTAAGAAAGGAAGAAAATATAACCTTTTTTTTTTATTTCTTATTTTGAAATAAAAGTTACAAACCCAGCAGCCCATGAACAATATTTGTAAATCTAATGACTTTGTAATAGTTTGATGGAAGATTTAGGGATTAGAAGGTATGTCTACATTAGGAAGCAGTATAGTGCAATAGGAGTCAATCTGTGGAGTGAAACCATTAATTTAAGCAGTCTGTGGTACAAGCATTTTAGATGGAGTACTTTAGAAAAGCTGCAGACTTGTCTTACTTGCACCCCCTGAAGTGCAGGGGGTGTGCTACTATGGCACAATTCTTCACCTGTCTTCTATGTACCCCAAATAAGGGATTAAAATGTATTCTTCATCCATCCCTTTAATAATTACAAAGACTGGCAAAAATGTAGGGTGAAACATCTCCCTAGAGATAAAGTAACTTACTATGTACTGACTTTGACATGTAATGGGAGACATCAAAGTAAATCTATGTCTGAGAACTCTTCATTTTTTTACCAAACACCAGCAACACCCACAACTCTAATGAAATCCTGAAAAAGAATTGTCTTTGGATTTGTGTTATCTACTTATACAAGTTAGAAGCCCTAACATATCTCACAGAGTCTTATATAAATTTGAATTTTGAATGTTTTTTATTTGACATCTTTCATATAATTACTAACTTGTTTAAATATCACTGTGCTATTGCCTGAGGTAAATGCAGTAGAAAATCACTATGTTCAATGTTATTGTCTTACAGTTTCATCCCCTCTGTCAAACTGAGAACTTTTGTTAATTCTGCAGGGGAATTTTTATTTCATTTTCTTGTTAATTCCTAATGTGGATGAATAAATTGCTGGCTATCTACTTACAGATATAGAATATTTCCTGTGTCAGTTAGCCAAGCTTAAAATGGATCTGTGCACTTTTGTCATTGTCACAGAAAGGTTTTTTTCCCCACTGCACAATAATGAAACGTAGAAAAAATACACATTAGCTTTTTTCAAAAATTTATTTAAATGATTGATAGTCAAATCAACTACTGTTCATTCTGAGGCAGGTTCTCAAAGTTAATACAAACTAACTTTAGGAAAGAACCGAGCACATACTTAAATCAGACTTTTTCTTCAGAAGAGCTTGGAGTGAATTCAAAAGGTGGGTGCCAAGCAAGAATTCCACATTCACGTACAACAGCTGCGGAAGAATACAGCACAGTGCTTGCAGTACTCAATAGCAGGGGGAACTGGGCGCTGACTTTCCTACTCAATTTACATTAAAGTGCCATTAGATAAAAAAGTTATGGTGACAGCAAGAGTACGGACCAGAATGCAAATCTGGCCCTTCTCTACTCAGTGCAGTGCCTTCTGGAATAGAAGAATTAGGTTTTATTCCAAATCTCCAGCTGTTGTGGCAATTGCTCTAAACACTGAGCTACTCATATGAAAGGCAGACTCCTATGTGAGGTCCAGCCTCATTCAGACAGTTAAGTGTATCTCAGAGTTACCTTCTCAAATTGGAAGGGAAAGGGTGTTCAGACATCTATTTTTTATAATTTCAAGTTGACTGATCTTGAAATCTCTCTGTTTAATACTCCAGTATCCATATATTCTGTTCTTAGGTGTCTAATTCACCAAAATTCAGTTCCTGGGATATGGCAAATAACATATATTAGCACATAAGCTTTCGTTTGGAGCTTATTATTAGGCTATAGCTACTGCTTTAGGTATCTGTGTGGGAAGGTTTTGTACCAGTGACATTTGCAAATCTCTGATATCACTTAGGAGGTGACTAACATTTCCACTGGTAATATCCCTGTATAACTAAGCTCTTGCCGGAGGCCATGCATATTAACACCAAACTTCTCACAGCATTGAACAGGTAGGTGTCTTGATAATTAGATTAAAATTTCATAAAACAGAGACTACCCAGTGTGCTCCATAACAAAGCCTGAAACACATTATGAGTATTTCAGATATACTGGAATATTTACGAGAACTTTGGCAGAACCCCAAATCAGCCAAATTGTAGAAGAAGACCAGTCTAGATCTTTTTTGTTAGAGTGACCTTTCTGAAAGAAACTGAAAATACAGGCTTCATCAGTTCTTTCAACTAGGATAGCTAAACTTTTGGATAAAAAGACTCAAAGTGACTGGCAAGATTAAAAACCACGTTCAATTAATAATTAACTTATAAACTAAACAATTTTCCCTCACTTTAGTTCCTCCATGGTCTTAAAGGTAGGTCCTTGCTTCTACATTTTATTTCAGTCATTCTGGAAGCTTCCCAGATGGAGCAAATGGCACAATCCTCTGTAGTTAGTAGGGGCACTGCTTCTGTCATCCCCGAAGCCTCTAACAATGCTTTCGGTATTCCTGACCTGCAGGATACCAATTCACTGCTACACCTCTCACTGCTTCCTACTTCTCTCTCACCCTTGGCAAACCCCTGCACTTCCTATCTCTGTGTTTGTTCAGAATGCTCTCCAGAAAAGATCCAAAATCCCCTACAGAGATCCACATGGCCCACTCATTTTGAAGGAACAGAAACATAATTTTGAAAAGTGAATTAATAGAAAATAAGGAGAAAAAAAAAGTAAAAGAAAATTCTCTGAAGAATTTACAACTGTTAAACCTTACTCTACAAAAATGATCTTAACAGAAGGCAAGTAAACATCTAGGTCATCCCATTTCTTCATGGCCCTCTTACACACCATCTCCTTGTTCAGTGTGCTGGCAGTTTTGCATCCCAGGCCTATCACCCAATACATCCTCAGACTGCAGAGCAAGGACAGCATCTAATGCTGCAACACTGCGGCAGTAATCAAGGGCTGCAATATTCATTTCTAACACTACTGCTCTCTTAAAAAGGTTGCCCAGAGCCCTAAAGTGGCAAAAGAAAAACTGACTCCATGGTTACAGAAATTGTTTAAGACACAAATTAAACAAAGCTCAGTATTTGAACTTATATTCAAGATGGGGGTTTTTTGTTTCATTGTTTGCTCGCTTGTTTGTTTTTTCAACTTTAGTTCTGCCAACAGCAGTTACAGGATTGGTTTCATAAAGGGAGTTTGAAACCTTTGTATTCATATAGGAATTATTTGATCTCATAGGAGAATGAGGAAAAAAGATTTTATGCAGAAATATTTATCCATTGGTATTTGTCTCTTAAAGCTTTCTGTACTCTGTGATAATATGACCTTTGTATTTTCTGTTGACCACCATACTTGTATTCAACACAATACTTTATTTAAATATTAATGTATTAAGGCATATAAGTGTACCATATGTTAACTTTTGTTCCATTTGTTTCTTAACTTATACTACAGGGTTTAGATTTGGAAAAAAATGTGAAATATGTCCTTGAAAACTTGTAACTAGATCTTTATAAATATTACAAAAACAATAATTTTGCATCAGTATGGTGAACAAGTAGCAAAGTGTCTGAAGAATATAAATTGAATGTTCTCTAGAAGAATTGGTAAAGGTTAAAATTCATCATTTTAACTGATAGGCTTTCTTTGGGAAGTAACTGATGCAGTGAATACAAAATGCTATGATAATTCTGTGTTTCTCCTCAGTGTTTTTTTTCTCCCTTGAAAAACAGTATCTCTTCAATAATAAAGCATACATTTTTTCATTCATTCTAGAACTAAAGTTTCCTACAGTGCTTGTCTTCATACACAGCTGATAGTTTTTTCACTTTAAATGGAATCTCCTTGTCTGAATGAAGTGAACCCTTCTGTCCCTTTCAGGAGAAGTTGCACTCCTGTAGGAAATACACAGTGATTAGATCATTTTAGGAAAAGATTTAACCTAGACGTGGTATGAAGACTGTTTGCTAAATGCCACATTTACTACCACAGTTTCCATAGTGATTTTCAGACTGTAGCAGGCTGGAGGCTAAACTAGAAAAATAGGCATAAATACAATTTATGCTAGAAATAACGACAGTATTTAGGAGCATCTGTTTGTCCCAGGCACTGCACCAATGCCAGTAACAGACAACTTTTCTTTTCAGAGTCCTACCATCTACTAAGTGAAGCAGAAAGGTACTGCCATCTTTCTATAGTTAGAAAATTGAGTTACAAAGAAATCGAAAGACATTTCTTTCACAGTCATAAAGGAAGACAGCCACAGAAATGAACTGTGATCTGTTCAGTTTCAGACCAGGTTATAAACCAGACTTCAGTTTTCCATCGAGTAAATTTACTCCATTTAACTATTACTCAAACTGCAGACTAACCTCCGGTGCTGATGGTCGGAAGGAGCAGACTTGCATGTAAATCAGGTGCCAATTTGTGGAGATTAGCTAATTCCAAGTAATATTATTTCTTTCTATCATGTCAATACTTCTGCCCACAAAAGAGTCTCAGTGCAATGTGCTTTGTTAATTTGGGGTCTGAAACGGGCTTTTAATTGCTAATTTAAAACTTATGAGTATGATTAGACCGTGGCAAACAGGGACACACAAGTCCAGATCTGTATTTGGCATTGCTGGCAATCAGACTATCACTAGTTCAAACATTTCCAAACTTTCTCCACGAGATATTAATTTCCCACTCTGAGTTTCAGGCAAGCCATGATCCCCAGGAGCAAGCTCCATGGCAGACACACCCAGTAGCTCGGCACTGAGCACCATTTCAGTAGGCTAAGAAAAGGGCTACAGACACACACACTCAAGCCCCATGTTCAGAAAGTGCACTGTGCCACTCAGGGTTAGGGGCTTTCTTAATTCACCTTCAGACAGACAAATCTCTCTAAAAGTTCACCATGAAAGGCACAGTGACTCTGAGTGTGTGTGTGTTTGTGTGAAGTTCACCCCTAATCTTTACATGAGCGAAGAATTGTTCCTGCTCCTTTTATATCCTTCTCTTTCTTTTTTTTCCTTCTCTTTCTGCAGGCTGTTCAGATAAGGATTTTCATTGTCATTGTTCCCACTCTAGTCTCAATAAGTGGAGTGTATGAAAAAGCCAATATCACAAAAGGACTCGCAAATACTGATGCCACCATTGGACTTGAATTTAAAGTTATCTCACAAGGACACTGTTAACATTTATCCTCCTCTCTGTAGGCCAACAAATTAAAATATTACTTGAAGTCTCAGATCAGTTTCTGCAAGAGTGTTTCACTTTGATTGATGTCCTCTATTAATATCAGTGATGCTAGTTAGCTTTAAGACACCCCAAAGGGTAGTCAGCTAGTTAAAACTCCAAATGAACCTCATGCCAGCTGTTTAGCCCCTTGAAAGTTTTGCAGAGCATTGACAGAAGACCTTATCAATCATTACAATTAAGTGCCTTCAGACTGTCCCTTCTAAGGGAAGTCAGCTGAAGTACCATCTGCTATTTTGCTTTCAAAACTCATTGGTCCCCTCTAAGGCAGCCGTTTCACTTTTGAAATTACATTTCTTTTTCAGAAGAGTGATGGGCTGATGAAGAAAACTTTTTGTTTTAATAATCAGCAGTTTCTATGATGTGACATAATTTTAGCAGTGCTCAGGGCCTTTTACAAATCAAAAGGAATCCAACTAAAACAGTAATTAATGTCAAATGACTAGTCACATACGGTCGTATTTAATTAAAAAGTTCTAATCTTTGATTAAAACTCCTCACACGTTCTTGTGACTGCAAACTGTTGTCTAAAAAGAAAAAGTAATTGGGTACATAATCTATTGTGTCTTCTAACCGACACCTGCTAATTGTCTCGGCAGCAAATGGCAACAATTTAATTTAGAAAGTCAAAAAGTTTATCTTTCATGTTCAACAGATTTTTTTTCTGTATCATATTCCTCTCCACATTAGAAAGATCTCTTCCTGAGTGATCTTTATTCCTCCAAGAATTCTCTGCTCTCTAAAACCATGATTTCCTATAGTAAATACAAAAGATATTATTTACAAAAGATATGATTCTTTTAATGTGCAGTTAATGTTTTAAGTGTTATTAATCTCTCAATTTTTTTTTTCTAAATATTGACTTATCTGAACAGCTGCAAACAGGTTTCTATACTCATAGCTTACAGGGAGAAAAGCAGGAGGAATAAGCCACGGAAATTACCTCCACAGGAATTCTGGCATTCAGAATTTCAGCTGGTGAAAAGCTGGCAGCTATAGCCACGTTCAGCACTATAGTGAAGGACCTTGCCCCTTTTCCTCATCCTCTTGGGATCTTAGCTTCAGCACCAGCAGTACAAAGAACACTGTTAAGGCAGAAGTGCCTCAGAGGAAAGAATATTCTTTACCAGCTTCTACCCTTTTTTGCTTTTACTCATCAGTGCAGAGTCTAACTGTGATTTAGCAAAAATTATAGTCACTATTATGTCTGTGTTTACTGCTGAGGTGCTCTTTCTTTCTAGGCTTATGGTTAATCTGCTATATTTTTTCTTTCTCTCTTCTATGGCATGATCATTTGTTGTCTGCAGTTTTACTGAACTAGAATTGTGACACTCCAAATATATTGGTACTCCCAGCTGAAATTCCAAACAACTATTTTTTCTGCTTTATGTCTTATTTTACCAATATATTAAAAATTCCTTTGGCATGTTGAATGAAGCATTCTCAGGGAAGAACACTATCACTGTCTTTTGACAGGACATGTTTCAAAGCCACATGTAATCCACAGAGCCAACTGGTAGGTGAAGTGTGTCTGCAAATATATTTTGGTTCTGATGGTTTCAGACACCAGTGAGCTGTGACACCTCCAGTCAAAACTACCTACTTGGGCACAGTCATTTTCAACTTTCTTGCAACCCCAAACACATCTGGACCCATCCCAGTACAACACACTGGGAAGCTGCCACTACAAAGGGACCATTGCTTCCCAAGTGGTGGTTGTGGAGGAGTCCATGTGGAGTGGCTTGATGGCATCTTCTAACTGAGTTGAGTTCTACAGAGAATTCTAAGTGTTCTGAACAGTAGCTATCCTTTTTCATCTATAAATTTACAAAGAAAGGAAGAACTGCTTTCACTGCTGCACAGACAGAGAAACTGTAGCACAGCAAACAGAAATAACCTGTCCAAGACCACAGGCCTAATCAGTGGTAGAGTCAGAAAAATAAACTTCTGTCACCTGGTTTCCATATTCCTTCTCTACAGTCAAAATATAAAAACAGCTGTCTATCCATACACGTGAATGTATAGAGCAGATAACGATATACGTGATCTAGACAGCTTTGCGAATTTTTCTACAGTAAGTTGGCTGCAGCATGTGAATAGAATAGTAAATAAACACAGCAGGAGACTTGACGACTTTTTTTTTTTTACATAATCAACTTTCAAATATCTGAATTTGGGCTCCTTGGCCAAATCATCTCTTTTCTCTATCTACAGTATCTTCAGTTATTCATCTTCTGTTCCTCCCTGCTTCATGCCTTCATTATCTCTCACCTGCTGTGACCTCTTAGCCACTGTAACCTTCTTCCCTCTAATCTCCCTCCTCCAGTCCACTCCAAACACTGCGTCCAAGGTTATCTTTCTTGTTCATGACTCTGATCATGTCAAGTCCTCTCTCAGTCCCTCAGGTGGTTTTCTGTCTCATTACTCTACAAGGTCAAATTTCTCCTCTGCAATTTTGAGGCTTTGCAAGAATCTGCCTTAGTCTACCAGTGAACTGAGTCCTCACTCCTTCCTGGCTCTGATACAGTCCTGCCTACTGTGTGTATCCATATCTCATGCATGACTTCCTTTTTCTATTCCCAAAACTGTTTACAGTGCCTAAAATATCCTCTCTGCTCTAACCTGCCAACCAACTTAACACTCCTCTTTCATGTTTCTTTGCTCCTTCTTTGTAAATTTGTTTATGAGTGTTTTGGAGCAAGAGGCTTGGTTTTGAAAATATGAGGTGTTTGTGAAGTTGCAGGTATAACAATGAAGTTGATAAAATCATTATGAAATTTACTTCATCATCTTGCATCACACTGTAAATAAATATACAAAGTAGCATTTAAATACATTCATATGAAGTAAACAAGAGAAATGTCTCCAATTCCCTTCTTCTCTAGATATATAGTGCAGCAAGGGAAAGGAATAGTGGTTACTACGTGTGAGTAATATATATTTGACAAATTTGATTCTTTCGCCAGATTGCCTTTCCTTTGACGGCTGACCACAACCAGCTGATACATATTTAAACCACAGCCTGGACTTTGTGGTGGAGCAAAGTATACTTTTGATTCTCATTAAGACATGACCTCTGACAGCATGATATGAGTTCTGTGACTTTCTCTCAAGAGCCTTGAGACACAATTAATTTTGAAATAAATATGCTGCCTTTCATCAAAACAGCTCCTACTGACAAAAGACAGGTACACCGAAATCTGTAAAACAGGAAAAAAAGAAGAATAAAGTGGATAATGGAAAGAAATCATAGGCAAGGCCTATATATAAAAATTTAAAATGTTGGGCAAAAGTTTAGGGTAGCAGTTTCTTTTCTCTTCTAAAAAAAAAAACAAAAACAAAAAAAGTAAAAAAAGCCACAGACACAACAGAACCTTTTATTCCTAGGAGTTTCCTCAGGCAAGAGGCATTTCAGCTTGTTTATCATACAAATCTTTCCCATAATTCATCTATTAAGCAACAAGATTCTATATTCTGTTGTCAGTTAAATTAATGTTTGTAAATCTTTAGTGCTGATGGTATTATAATACCAGAAGTATCTAAGGGCAACTGCTATCAGCTTTATTGATAGAAGCAGTGGGAAATGGAAAGAAAAACTTGCAGCAGCTAATCGGTAACTCTTTCTGAAGCAAGTGCAGTGTATGTGATACATTTCTTGTAGTTTAGCTATGAAATGAACTAACAAAAGAAATAATATAACAAAAAAAGCCTGGCCACACAAGATTTGCATCTTGATATGTAATTAACTTGATTAATTAGAAGCATGCTTCTTAAACTGTAATACATAGATAAATGAGAAACAAAAAAATCCGCTAAAATTTCTGTATGTGATGCTACTGCGGGAAAACAATCCCCCTCTCCAAGCTATCAAAGTAATTTGAACAGCAAAAGAGACAAAAATGTGTCATTTTAAAGTGATATAGGAATTAACCTGATTGAGAGCTCATCATACAACACTGGTCACTAGCTGCTTAAACTCAGACATGCTTTCACATTTGTGACACATACACTACACATCTGGAGACACATGCCAACCGTTCATCTATCTGCTCTAACAGTGACTGTAGAAGTTTGCTTATTATTCTTTCTTTGAAATACACCAACTATGCTAGAAATATTGACACCTATAATTAAAATATGTTACCACACCTGTTAATGTCAGGTGCAATTGCACTGGTTTTAGTAAAAATGTACCAGAGACTCTACTCCCACTTTGTGGTGCTAGTGAGTTAGTGTTGACAACGACTAAATCTAAATATTTTAAGTATTGTATTTGAAAAAAAAAATAAAAATTCAAATTTCACTGAAACAGACTACATGTTCTTTTTCAGTATATCTCTAAATCAAATTAAAGCAAAATTTCAGTGTGGCAGCCAAGTATATTTACATACTTAATTTTAAATAATTTACATTACCTTTTAATAGGATAGTGTTCCTCTGGCTGGTGTGGTAGAAATCTTCCGAATTATTAACCCCAAACTAAAATCATTGTTGTGCTCACTTATACTAAGATTAAAAAAAAAAACAAACCCTATTTTCAATACCATAGTGTGTACTTTTGATGCCTTGGTATTGAATGGCAGAATTCTATCTGATTTCAGAAGGATGAAGATAATTCTCCATGTTTGAAACTGGCTATCTCCTAATCTTCCGTTCCTAATGAATAGAACACATTTATTCAATGCAAATTACACAAAGTTTGGAGAAGGGAAGGGAAGGGAAGGGAAGGGAAGGGAAGGGAAGGGAAGGGAAGTCTTTGTTTAGGATATGACAATAGTCAAGCACTGGTGCTTAGCCCACGGGTCTCAGTTTCCTTGTTGCTGCGGAACACGGCATCTTTCCATTTAACATTCCAATTTTCTCCCTGTGTGATTTTCAGTGGTGTGACATTTAGAAGGGATGACAAAACCTCAATACTTGTTTATTCCATAGGTCAATATTCCAAATAGTTGTCCTGATACATTAGAAATGTTAGCTGCATTACTGTTAACATTGACACCTGATATTTACTCCACAGAAGGAAAAAAGGTCATGGTTTTATCATCTCTTTCTTCCTAATTAATTGTATAAATATGCTTAATACTGGAAAAGACCTGTTAAACCCAATGAGAATTTGTTCTGTTCAGAAGGGTAAGTGTTAGGCCTCAGTTATACTATAGCCAACTATGAAGTAATTTAATAATTTTAAATTCATGCCATTTATGCACAACAGTAAGTCCTCCAACATATTAGTATTTTCCTAACTCTGTGTATAAACCAACTTCATTCCCTTTATGCGATAAGGTGCGAACACTAATTATTGTCATTTTTCTTTTTTGGTACACTGACTGGAAGGAGGACATGTATTAGAATCTACCAGAGACCATCCACAGCATCAACTCTAAATGAACATACTGAAAAAGAATAATGTCTCCAAACAGAATAAAGAGATTAAGTATTATTATTCAAATTTACTTTAGTTTCTTAGTAGAGGCCACACACTTTGTATATGTGGGCAGTTAGTAA
Organism: Falcunculus frontatus; assembly: GCA_013398115.1. Classification (NCBI taxonomy): domain Eukaryota; kingdom Metazoa; phylum Chordata; class Aves; order Passeriformes; genus Falcunculus; species Falcunculus frontatus. The sequence continues at coordinate 1,946,258 of VZRV01023440.1, read as the reverse complement.
CATATTGTTCAGGTCTGCCAGGTGTAATTTTGTATTATATGTTATTTTAAACTCTTTGAGATAGCATAGACAATAATTTGATCTTTGAGGTCTTTCAAAATCCTGCTGTGAATTTTTAACAATTTTCTTTCATGCATTTACTCTATGATAAGTGGCTTTTCAGAGGTTTGGGTCCAATTCCCAGGGTACTGTAGCCAGTTGTTTGAGGGAATTGCTGTTTACTACATGACAATAAACAATGGCCCCTCTTTGCGAACATTTTCTCATAAAGTCTGTGAACCAAAGAACTTGCTACATTAAATGCTTTAGAAAAGTCATAAGCAAAACTTTAGAATTCTCCTCACTCATTGGTTAAAAAAAAAAACTGAACAAAAAAACCCTGAAAGAAGCTGTGATTAAAAGTTAATGAATAAATTGTTTTTCTTTAGAAATTCAGTTGCGTGGGGACTTCTGTGATTTTTGCGTCACATGGGCCGAACGATAACAGGATGATCATGTAGGTGAAGGCTGAAATCTGGCTATGTGTCTATGAGCCTTTAGTAGGAAAACGCAAGAAGCAGCTACTTGGTAAAGTTCTGCAAGAGAGCAGGATCAGGACTACAGTCATAACACCATAGAGACAATTTATGTCTGCTGAAGAAGCAAATGTGATACCAACATGACTACAGGCTTTAAATATCAGAGACAATGATCAGGAACACCACATTTTCTTAGAGGAGAAAGCAGCAAAGCAATTTAAAATGCATTTCTTGAGCAGTTTTCTATACAATTATGTCTTGCAATAAAAGCTCAATAATGTCTGAATTCAGACATCTTTGTGACCTAATGTATTTCATACAGCTTGACACCTCATATTAGCAATTATTTTATCTTTCTTTTGGTCATATGTGGTCTTTTCTTGTCCAACACACAGGTTTTTTGATAGACATTTGTCACTGTAGGAAGAGAACATCTAATATCAGTGTACCAATCACTACAAATTGATCTACTTTAATTTTGTTCTGGCACCCTTGCTTGAAAGAGAAGTGTATGACCTGTTTCATCTTTATAAATTAAAATTATCTACATTCAAATTTTGTATATCTTTCCATTAAAGCAAGCTAAGTAAAGAGAAAATCCTTGCAACTGAAGCAGAAACTTGCTGGGGTGTAAAATGGTCATTGTTTCTTGTGGGATTTCATTCCACTGTATCGAGTCTGTCCACCAAAGATGTCAGTCCCTCTCCAGACAAACTGTATTTATGCCAGACTCTTCTAATGGGACAAAAACCCAAAACTGTCAACCAGTCGTCACAAAGGACTCGGTCTTTCTTATACCCCGAGTCATTAAGCACCTTCAAATAAGGGTGAGATGTCGAAATTGACTGGTGTGCTCTGAGACGGGCTTTGTGCCCTCACACGTCAGGTGGTAGCGAGCATTACAGAGCAGCTGCACTGCAGCACCCTGGCAGACAGAGTTTCCCAGGCAGTGAGGCTGCGTGGCCTCACCATCACACAAACGAGGATATAAGAGATCCTGGATCACCATTCACCATAACCAAAAGGCATGTTCTTGTGCCTTAATTTGTCTTTTCAAGTAAGTTTTTAATTAAAAAAGCAAATTTTACTTCTTCGGTAAAACTTTAAAGAGCAAGCCTCCAAAAAGCATTTCATTTAGGTTTGATACAAGTTACTACATGTTAAACAGGAACAAGCTATTAAGAAATACAGAGCAAAAAAAGGATAAAAAACTAATTAAATATTCCCTAAATCTAAATAAATGTATTTAAAATAATTATGCTATTTTAGTAACATTACTGACTCATTAGCTCCAAATTAAATACCTGTAGTGTAAAACAAATCTTACCTTAAAAAATTACTCCTCCCCATATAGTACACCCTCCTTTACACACCACAGTGGACACATTTAGTGGAACAGGCAAATGGCAGAAGTTAGCCCTTTAAATATTTAATGCCTCTGCATATTAAATAAAACTGTCTGCAACATATATTTTGTAGTGATTTATTTGCAATTCAGATGTTATCTCTAGATGTATGTAGAACTGTTAAGTCTGCTAACAATTTTAGAAATTATAATAAAACAGAAAACTGTAGCAATTCATTTATGTTAATTTACTGACACTAAATTCCTCAGGGCAGCAGCGATGAATACACTTTCTTATATAAAACTGAACCTGTTTTGATACCTAACACATCAATGTTAATGACAGAAATACTACCCAAGATTTATATTCGCATAGATTTTTTTGTTTGTTTCTCTTACTTTATTTTTTACATAGTTTATCCAACATACTCATCTTTTTCAAAGAGTAAAAAATGATTTTATGTACTCATCATTAAGATGCCTTAAAGGACCTAATTTCCAGGACATAGACACTTCACAATTTTAAAAAATCAAGCCTGTTCAATTTCTTTCATAAAGAGAGAAAAATTCACTAAGCATTTTTAGTGGTCTCAAGGATACAGTATTTCATAGTTTAATTTTAGGATCTGTTTTTGTTTTTGCAGCAGGTTATAGGATTTTTAAATGTTAATTTTGCACCTTGGTTATTACATTCTGTTCTGGCTTTTTTTATAGCACTGGCTTCTGACTAATCACTTATGACAAGACTGTAAGACAACAGTTTGCCTGCAGAAAGGGGGATGTATAGCAGCACCATCCCAGGAGCAAACAGAGAAGGGAATTACGACTTTTAGAAACATTATTTCCTCTCTTGCTTGCCCCTGGCTCTAAGGGGGGCACAAACCCCTACTGCTCCGTGCTGGCAGCCAACTGTCAGTTCAGCTTATCTCAGATGGCCAATGTGTTGAGGGGATGAAGCCAAAGTCCTGCATGGCCTTGAGCACTGGCTGCCAATGCCCCATCAGGACAGGGACCAGTGGCCCTTCACAGGCTGCTGTCATCACTCTCCAGCTTTTGCTGTGACCTGAAGTCACACTAGCCCATGCCAGGAAGCAAGCCCTCAAGTCTCCCTTCTTTTCCTGCACAGTGGGGATAAGAGTATTTGACAATCCTATTTGGTGATTATGACACCAAAACCAGTATTGAGACCTCAATTTGGTAGTCAAACAAGGCAAAACAATCATCTCCTACCCCATTACCCATTTGCAGATATGCTGAACACATTGGCCAAGGAACCTCATTCTGTAATTCCTGAGAGCACATTCCTCAGAGGAGGGCCCCTGCCTGGATTCTCTCTTGCCATCAGGAGATGAAAGGGAGCTTCGTACAAATAAATGGCTTGTGTTGCACCTACAGACGTGTCAAACTTTGAAAACCTCATGCTCTAGACAGCCTTGCCTTGCTGCTAATTGGTATGTTTTTCTTTAAAAAGTGAAGATTCTAACCTTTTACTTGACAGATATGTGGGCAAAATGCCACACAACATTTTGAAAGCTTATCTATAGTCTGCTGTTTACAAGTCTTGTTTATGTTGGAGCTCACACAGGAGTATACAAATGAAAAGGGTTAGCAGGAACAAAACTGGACGGTTGGTTTCAAATAGATGTGGAAGCTGGCAAAGAAAGGTTTTCACCTACAAAAAGTCTAAAGATGTTGCTTCCTTTTAAAAGGCATACAAATGCAACACTTGACTCAACAGATTTTTTTATTACCATAATTTATTCCTAGTTGTGTCCCTGAACTTTTGGATGGAGAGCAAAGACAGTTTCATTACCTGTTTTGGGTTGGTTGTTTTTAGTTTAGGTTTTTGTTTTTTCTTTCTAATCTTCTGAAATTACAGCTAGGAGAGAGTAAATGGGATTCCATCTCTCTGAGAGATTTAGCAACAGAATTGTTTACAGTGTTGCAATCAGTCATGTTTAAAGGAGCGCTACTAACTGCATAACTAAATAAGGGAACACTTTGGAAACAAAAGGGTTGCATAACAGGTAAATTTAGCTTGTAGAATCTTTAGTATGCAATGTATAAGAAATTTCATACATCCTTAGGAGATTTTGAAATTTTGTCAGTGGATGCAAAATGCTAGCTTAGAAAAATTAAAATTTAAAAAAAACCGGAAATAACTACTTACCAGAAATCTGGCTTAATTCCTTTGTAGTTGTTGTTCTTATTGGTTTTGTTTCCAGTATGAACTTTATCTCCTGCAAATGTATAAACACAGATTACTTTGCACTTACAATTCAGGCTTATTCTCTTCAGGAAACTGGAACTTGATTTCCAGCTGCCAAGTGGAAGTCAAAAGTTTCAAAGACAGTATCTTCATCCCACCTAGGGAGTAATTGTAAGAATACAGAGGCTATTTGAAATTTCTGTGGATCAGGACTACCTAGTACTTTACATATGAGTTATTCTGGAGTCTTCCTTAATCTTCTGCTTTCTACCAACACTGGAAGGTGGCAGCATCAGCTCTGAAGACACTGGTCTTCCTTCACGTGAAAACTGCTGACCTGTCTGACTGATGTTAGAGTCTTCAACCTCTAAGCAGTCCTTTGCAAGGAGAAAATGATGCATTGAACTTTATCACACTTCCTTCGGTACAGCCAGTAAACATTAGCTCTGAAGCAATTGTAATACTGAAATACTAGAAAAGAGATTCAGTGATGCACTGTATTGAGATTTGAGTGCATTCCAAAGTATTAATTATTATTAATGCTATTAATATAATATCATTATATTATTAGGGACATTCCTACGTAAGAAGCATGAGAAATATCAGTACCTTTCTCAGATGCTGTTGGGTCAGTAATTTTGTTTGTTTTAACGAAGAGAAGGAAAAGATTTGTTCTACACCAAATCTCACTGAGAATAACCTTAGTCTACTAGGTAGGGTATTTTTCTTAGTTTTTCCAGATGATTTTGCCCTTAAACATCTCTCATGAAAACTATTTATCAAGACTTTTGTTAAGGTCTCCATTTTCTTTGATTTTCCTGATCTCTCATATCATCAGATATGTTCTTGAAATGTTACTCTAGTAACAAAGGCCTACAGCTACAGGACGAGGAGGAATGGCTTTAAACTAAAAGCAGGTAGGTTCAGATAAGGTATCAGGAGGAAATTCTTTACTGTGAGGGTTATGGGGAACTGGTACAGGTGGCCCAGAGATCTTGTTGCTCCCCATTCCTGGAAGCATTCAAGCCAGGCTGGATGGGATTTTGAGCAACCTGCTCTAGTGAAAGGTGTCTGTGCCCACGGTAGGGGTGTTGGAACTAGATGATTTTAAAGTCCCTTCCAGCCCAAATCATTCTGTGATTCTATGATCTTGGCTTCTCCAACTTTGTCCTCTATCAGTACTCCTATCTGCAAAATATATATAATTTAGCCAGACCTTTAAGCTTGATCTGCTTCTACCTTTTCCTTAAAGCTAGCAATATCAGCACTCCCAGGAAAGTTTTAAATCTCAAAGATAAGATTTTACCCAAAACAAAGCTTCATAAAACATCCAAAGTGAGACAGAGTAGAAAAGGTGCAGATGAACACCCACTGGCTCATGCTGATGTAAGATGCCAGGTCTTCTTGTCTGTGTATGGCCCCAGTCTGGCAGCTCCACAGGTTTGCAGATCATGCACAGTCCCCTCCCCAAGCCCAAGAGAATATTTTCTTTCCTTCCCCTCTGAGACTTAAATAGGAGTTCTGTTCCCTGATTTTCTCAGCATTTATTGGAGTTTTTGCTCACTCTTGGTTTTGTTTTCTTTCCCCCTTCCTCCTTCTCCTTTTTTTATCCTGCATTTCCATAAATTTCTTTACTTGACCATTCTCAAGAAAGGCACAATATTTCCACAGTACAGCCTAAGCCAAAGGGGAACAAGACAACAAAAACCTGTCCTACCACATAATCTTTAAAGGACATAGGAGACATTAGCCATTAACAATAACTGCAATCAAACTAAATCCCATCTACTAAAACAAGTATTTAATAAAATTTAATGATGGTTATAAATTTCTAAACAAATATTTAATTCATTATATTAATGACAGGTCTATGTGCTCTAATCATTAACAAACTTGTCAAAAATAATTCACAAAACAGATTTCCATCAGTAAAGTACTTCATTATTCAGTGAAGTAAAACATATTGTTGATCTCTATATGGTTCGATGCAATTTACTGTGCAAACAAAAATTGTCAGGTTTAAGAAAAATCCATACAATATTTGCTTCAGAAAAGTTTTTAAATGCTTCAGTGAATATCCTTTATTTGAAAATGCAGATATTTCCTTTTCTTTTTTACAAGATCTAGTGTCTATATTTAAAGTATATTCCTATTTCACTGCTACTGGCAGTGCATGCATTATGGTAACACAACAATTCATATGATCATATTACTGTGCCATATCCTAACTGGCACATATCCTATCCAGCACTGGCATCATGTTATAATCAAATGACTTAAGTGTTTGTTTTTTTTTTTAACGTTTTAGTTTTTTAAAGGAGGCTATGCAAGTAAAAACGTCAGCCCCCTTGAGCATTTTTCTGAGTGTCTCTGCCTCTCCATCATTCTGCCAGCAACTCTGTGAGCTACTGGACAATTTCAATCAAATTTGCAAGTGGTTTAAAGACGGTATCAGTTTAAATTTCAATTCAGTGCGTGGGTATGTATGCGACATAAATCAACACCCTGAGAGAAGCAAAGGTAGCTGTTGTACCTTTCCAGGCAGCTGCTGCCTAACCCAGCAGCATGTCCCTCTCAGCCAGCCACTCATATCTGCAGGGTAACCATCAGACACAGGAGGAATCTGGTAGTAGTGGCAGAGGGAAAATTAAAAGACACACCTGTAGGAAACCAGTTTTCAATATTTCAATTGCTCTTAAAGAAATTGCTTTTAAAAAAAAAAACAACTCATTAAGAAAACTTCTTAGTCTGTTTGAAACATGCTGGGTTTGATGCCAGTGTGCCCTGTTTTCACTGTAATAAAAAAAGCAAAAAAATGATTCTGTATATTGTACCAAATAACCATTAAATAATGTGGCTGAAAAGAGGCATAAGAATACAAATCCTAAGACCTTACCTCTGGCCTAAAGAGTCACCCTTTCTGTAAGCCTAATGAATCTTTGTGGGTGGTTTTTTGTTTGTTTATGTTTCTAAAATGACACAGGTACAACTGTAAGCATAATATTTCCAGCTACATAGAAGCCATAGGTATCAACCCTTTCAGTGACAATCTCAGGCTTAGTTCCTACTCACTAATTCCCTTTGCCTGAAGCCTTTTAAATAACCCTGTGCTCTGCTTCAGCAGCCTTTTCCTACTCTTTTCTCTTCCTGGGCCCTATCCTCCCTTTAGCCCACTAACATCATTTGCAGACACTTACCCTCTCTTGCCTTTACCTACTGCCCCATTATTTTGTGTTCCCTTCCTCAGCAACTCTCTCTTCTACATGTCTTGCTGGTGTGACCTCACAATTAAATTGACATAAAACTACTCACATAGAGAGCAACAAAAGTGGTTTCATCTGTTACTACTTTGAAACAATACCAATAAACAGAAAGAATGTCATTTTAGTCTATGCAAGTTGTACTACTTTGCTACCATGGGATGAATCAAATCAGTGGAAAGGTTTCTATTGATTTCATCGAGTTTCTGGACAGTACTTCTCTTAGGTTTCTCTAGATCCCATATAATTTCTACTTTTAATTGTTATTTTAACCAATTTTATACTACTGCTATGAAAAGTAAAGCTTGCCACACTACAATTTGTTGATCACCCTTTTAGTCTTTTTAAAAGAGAAACATATTTTGCACATTTTAATCCTCAGACATAGTAACTGATCTTAATAACTGCATATTTTTAACAGTTCATTTACCTCATTTTCATATTCTGTAAGAAGACTTGATGACTACCATTTAGTGAGATGCTTTCTGCTCTTTAAGAATATCACCACTGACACCTTATACACACCCACATCTCATCTTTGTTAGTAAAAAAAGTTGACCCGAGGAAATGTCTTCATTTGCTATGAATACTAGAGTGCAGAAATATAATTTCTCTGCAGTACTTTTTGGTTTACAGCTGGCTAACTAATAGGCCATACAGTTTTGTTGGGGCTTCCTCACATGGGTAAGGCACGTTTGTTTATTAGTAGGTAATTAATTGTCTTATATATGGATTCTATGTTCCTCAAATTTGCTCCTTGGCCTCTCTAATTTTACTTCTTCCTGTTGTTCTCAAACTGATTGGATTTAGGCTTTCCCAATGATACATTTTAGGCTCAAATAACTTAAATACTGAACCTTGACATTTAACTATATTGATCTTTTCCTTGCCTATTTTCTTTTAGTTGTTTAGGGATATTTGTTCTGAGACTTCTGTGCTGTGCTTAAGCACCCTCTGAACCAAGACAAAAGATTTTCACTTCAACACTTCTGATTGAGGGTATTTCTTATTTATTTCCTTTTTTACTTTTTGAAAGAAGAAAGGTTTACCCATCTTTGCTGAAGGTAGAATAATAAAGTAATAGATTTCATCATGAACACCTCACCAAAAAAGACTGAATACTGCTGTGTTATGTTTTCAATAAATCAGTTTGAAAAAAAAATGTTTGGAGATGTGTCCTGTTCCTACTTGTTATTTCGGTTAATATCAAACAAAACTTCCAATAAACAAATACTTCAAGTATTGAAAAGTAACATTCCAAAGCATAATTTAACTCCAAACATAGTTAATTGTTAGGGTTATTATACTGGACTTTGCACCCCTGTTGAGCTTCTCCTATACAGAGTATTTAACATGCTTTTCTTGATTTGGCAGACAGTGCAAGTCTTCTATATGAATATTTTTATTATTAAGGATTTGTGGTTTTTCTCTGTATTAGCCTCTCCACAGTCCAGCTTTCTCTCCAAGCTGTTAATAAGCACCTTTTTGTTTTCTTTTCTTTTTTTTTGGTTGTTTTTCAGCAATAAATACACACTATATATTCAATATATAGTGACATAGCACAACATATAGGTATTATTGGCATTCATTTGCATTACCATCATACAGTTCATTTCCAACTCTTCTTTGTGAAAAATACAAAAATTTCTGATGAATGAATAGGAAATTATGATGCCAGTCTAAGCTATCAAATATGTAACGTGTGTTAAAAAATTGATGAAAAAGTATTATAGATATACTGTAAAATCATCAAACAAATAAAATATTCATTACTTGCACAGGTGGATTAAAATCAATAAATGCCATTTTGTTGTTATAAACTGTCTGATGCAACAAACATCAGCCTGACAGAGGCATATATTCATATGCAGGCACAATTTTTTATGTGTATTTTTCCAGTTGGGCATCTAAGTCTCCATTGGGTTTAAGAGCCACAATTTGTAAAGATGCCAAGATGGCATGATTTCCAAGAAATCGTTAGAAATAATTAATAATCAGCCATACCTGAAAATGAGTATTAAAATGCAGCTCTGCTGAACTTAACACCACAAAACCAAAGTGACTTGTAGAGCAAGGAGTAAGAGTTTCATTTATCATCATCACCTGGCAGTCAGTCAGAGGTTTGAAGATCCAGTGCTAGTGTTTCAGATTTTATTTTTCCTCTAAGTATTCCATGCATGTCGTTGGTATCAATGGATTGTTGTAAGCTGCAAGATATTTGATAAAAAAAGACAGATTTTACAAGCAAAGACTCCAGTTACTTGTATGAAGGGTTATATAGCTTTTCCCTTAATTCAGAGTCCCGAGTGCTTGTTTTACAAACTGCAGAGTGCCCTCGAATGTATTGACTTTACTGTGGAGTCAGAGTATTTATTGTGTAATGCTGAGTCACATAAAAAAAAAAAAAAAAAAA